>CAUYUJ010021104.1:187497-189997 GCA_963575745.1 Prorocentrum cordatum | reverse complement strand
AAAGTTCCCTTATCAGTATTAGTTGTATGAATGTTATTAGCAGTCGTACTGGTAGTAGTAGCAGTAGTAGAAGCAGTAGTCGTTGTAGTTGCAGTTGACGTTGTATTAGTCGCAGTAGTAGTAGTAGTAGTAGTAGTTGTTGTTGTAGTACTAGTACTAGTACTAGTACTCGTACTACTACTACTACTACTAGTAGTAGTAGTAGTAGTAGTAGTAGTAGTAGTAGTAGTAGTAGTAGTAGTAGTAGTAGTAGTAGTAGTAGTAGTAGTAGTAGTAGTAGTAGTAGTAGTAGTAGTAGTAGTAGTAGTATAGTAGTAGTAGTAGTAGTAGTAGTAGTAGTAGTAGTAGTAGTAGTAGTAGTAGTAGTAGTAGTAGTAGTAGTAGTAGTAGTAGTAGGGGTAGTAGTTGTTGTAGTATCCCTTCCATAGTTTTGTCATTCGTGCCTCTCCGTGGCTCCTCCTCCTCAGTTTTTTTGTTGATCGTTCAGGCCGATGCCCATGGCGTTGAAACCGTGCCCGCGACTTGTTCGGAACTTGTTCGGAGAGGTTCGGGTGGCGATGGTCGACATAGCTTTAAACATGTGTTGTTCACGGGCGCCCAGAGGATGCCTCCCAACGAGCTCTGAAGAAACCCTAGCGAAAACCGCTCTCTGGTTGTCCCAGATTTGTATGTGCGTGTCGAGGCCAAGGTACGGTCGACCATCTGATCAAGAAACCTCCTCCCGAACAGCGCTGGTCCATCCTTCCTTGGGCAGCTGGACCAGGTTCTTGAGCACGCTCGCTCCCTGCAGCGGTCACAGATATTGGCCCAGGCTTGTTTTTAGAAGCATCCGGGAAACCGGCCCAGGTTCCTTAACATACCACTCTCTGGATCACCTTTTTGGTTGAATTCTGGGTGGGGGCGGGAATTGTGTACTTGTCCAGGTTCCTCGCAGGATGTCGTGCAAGGTCCTGCCGCTGGAGTGTTCTTCAGGGGGCGACCGAAACCCACTCTATTACCAGCGCGAGGGTTGCCCTGCGGCGAGACGACGGACGACAGGGGGGAACAGGAGACGGGCATTGGGAATGCGGCGGGAGACTGGTAGCGCCCGCGCCCCCGGCGGGGCACCCCAGAGGGCACTTCTCTTCCGAGCAGGAGGGCCCCGGGGCCACGGGGCATCGGCGGGGCGGGCCTGCGCCAGAAGACGCCAGAAGACGCCGCCCACGCGTCGCGACTCGCTCGCGGCGTGGCCCCAAATCGGGTTCCCAGAGGCCCAGATTTGGGACAAACTGGCCGTGCGGCACCCCCGCCCAGGAGCGGGGGTACCGCGCGGGTTGCCGCGGACCCTCCGAAGTCGGCGGCGGCTCCGGCTCGGGAGCGAATCGCGGGGCCCGGCGCGGAGCGGATAGGGGAGTGGCAGAGGTGGAGAGGGATTGGACGGAGTCGGGTCGACAGCACGGCCGCCAGCGCCGCCGCGTCCGGGAGAGAGGCAGGGCCGTCCTCCTCCCCCTCTTCCTCCTCCTCCTCCTCCTCCTCCTCCTCCTCCTCCTCCTCTTCCGTAGCCATTTTGGCTCAAGTCCGTCCCTCCTCGGGGATCTCGGACTTGGCCGAAATGGTCACCATTGCCGTCTCGTTCGAGGCCCCCTGGCCCAGCTCCGCGCCGCCCGCGTTCGTGGCCCGCGGTTCCATATGTCCTCGCGATGGTTTGCTCGGTTGACTCAGATCGAGCTGTTCCTGCCAGTGCTGCTAGCGTTGCTGACGTCTGCCGACGAACTGCGCGAGATGCCGCACGTGCGTTCGGTGGCCGCCGCTCACGTTCGCGAGTGCCGAACTCTACAACTGGGACTCTTTCGGCACTATCCATGCCTGCCTCTTCGTCTTGACGCTGTGCTTCCGCACGCGCCTGCCACCCCGCGCACGTGGCCACCGACCATCCCGCTGGGCACCTGCTCGGGTGAGAACCTGCACCGCGTCGCCAGCTGGGCCAGTCGGCCAGTTGGGCCCAGGCCACGCCAATGGGGGAGGAGGAGGAGGAGGAGGAGGAGGAGGAGGAGGAGGAGGAGGAGGAGGAGGAGGAGGAGGAGGAGGAGTGGGCACCGCGTCGCCAACTTCACTCACCTGCTCCACCGTCCTGCCACGGCACGTGAATGCGAGCGGCAACGCCTACGGCACGGCGCTGGTCCGCTTCCTCCTCGTCCCGAAGTCGCCCCTGCTGGCAATCTACGTCCACAATCAAGGGCAGAAAAAACGCCCCTACCCTGGTTTACGAGGCGCTGTGCTCTGAAACTCCTGTGGGCTGACAGGGTAAGCCCTGCGTGATGTGCCGCGTCCTGGCGGCTCTAGGCTTTGGGGGTTCCCAGGAGGTTTACAGACCACGCACTTGTAATCCAGGGTATGGTCGTTTTTCCATCCCTCAACACAAGGTGGGGCTGTCCCGCTTCCTCGTCCTGATGCCGGTGGAGTGGCTGACGGTGCTTCTGCACGCGTCCCTGTTCTTAGCCACCTGCGTCCACGCGGCGCT
>CAUYUJ010021104.1:157497-179997 GCA_963575745.1 Prorocentrum cordatum | reverse complement strand
TGGAAGCCGAGGCTCGCCATCTCGAGGCCGGCATGGGCGGCGGAACAAGCAGGGCCTGACACAACAGGCAATTGGGTTTGAGAAGCGAGATTGTTCCTGACGTTCGACCGGCCGAGCAAGCCCGAGAAGCCGCGCCCGCTGTTCAGCTCCCACGGAGCAGGACTGGTGCTCGACGACGACAATGCAGCCCAGGGGCTGTTTGTCGCCCAAACCCAACCAGAACGTCCTCTGCACCTGCTGATTCCACTGGAGATGCCGACGACGCACTGCACGCTCAAGGGTAATGGTGTGGGTGTTGCAGCCGACGCGGGCGAGCTGGTCCGTTATCGGGTGCGAACCTCACTTCCAGCAGGGCCTTGGGGGGCAACGTGGCGAAATTAGTGGTAACACAACCGACGAGATGTGGGCGATTCATTTTTATGTAGAATGTTCGAGTATGGCCACGTGCTCCTGCGCTTGTACGTCCACGCCGCAGCCGCTCTCCCTTGTTGGTGTGCCCTTCTTGAGTTGCAAACAGAAGGACATGGTTCGGGCCTTGCTGCGCGTCTCACTGCAACCCTCCAACTCGCGTTTTTTGTTTGTTGCCTGCCGGTCGGATGCCTTCGGGGCCCGGGTGCCAAGTGATGTGCGGGAGCTAGTGTGGGGGCTCCACTGTCTACGAGCTGGCTTCACTGTGCTTCTGACTGCAACCCTCCTGCTAGCGCTTGCATTGTGCCTGCCAATTCAATGGGCTGCCTTCGGGGCCTGAGTGTCAGGTAATGTGGAGGAGTTTGTGTGCAGGTTCCGCTGACGCTTTGTTTGAGTCATGTGTGCCCTGACTGTTGTGGCCAAAGGCCAGGCCCCCGTGTAGGCAGCAAACCGCTGCATCTGCCTTCGCGCGTGGCTCTCCAGACCTAGCGAACAGACGCGGGTACATACAAGTTGTACCCCCCCTTTGGGTTCATAGAGAGCGCGATCGAGTTGACATGAATGCCCTGGGTGAACGCGGGGTCCTCTACTTTCTTCAACCCTCCGCCTCCTCCATCTCATATGACTGCCCATCATCCTCCTCTTGTTCCCCCCCTCCCGCCCTCACTTCTACTCCCCACTCCGCTTCCGTCCACATTTCGGTGGCGGCGAAGGATGCACCAGGGGGGGCGGGGGGCAGGCAGTGAGGTTGGGGGGTCTGAGGAAAGAGGGCGACAGGGAGCGACGGGGAAGATGGAAGGGAACGAGACCTGGAGTGGGAGAGGGCCGGAGGGAGGGGGAGCGGGCCGGGGGGATGAGTGACAGAGGGTGGGAGGGATGGCGGGGGGAAGGGGGAATGATGTAGGGAGGGGGACAGGGGGGATGGAGGGGGGAGTCACGACGGCAAGGGGGATGGAGGTGCAACTGGAATGGGCCTGAATGGGCTGACCGGGGCATTCTCCGCCAGTCCGCTGCAGGCCTCGATCCTGGGCGGGCTGCTGCTGCAACTCATTGTCGTCAGATCATGTCGCGTTCCTCCTCCTCCTCCTTCTCCTCCTCGTCCTCCTCCTTCTCCTCGTCCTCCTCCCGAGGACGGGCTGGAACGGACTGACATGGACGTTTTCCACGAGCCTGCTAATGGCCTCGATCCTGGGTCGGCCGCCGGTTGTCACGTGAGAGGGAGAAAGGGAACATGAGAAAGAGAGAGATAGAGAGAGAGAGAGAGAACAAAAAGAAGAAAACAACAAAAAAACAGTTCGAGAACAAACGCAAACACAGAAAGAAGGAGGACGAGGACAATGACGAGGACGAGGTCGAGGACGAGGTCGAGGAAGGAAGGAATGAAGGGAAAAGGGATTACCCAAAGCCAGGATTGGGCACTGAGGTGGAGGTGGGTCTGCAACTGCTAATTGTCATGTCTTATTCATGACATCTGCGTCATTTCTACTCTGTCCGACGCCATTTGAAGCCTGATTTTTGTCACATTCCAATAGGTCCACATACAGTGACCAACCAGCGGAGCATACACCAGCATCTGTTTCGAAGGTTCCGTGGGTCATCGAGAGGTCGGTTCGTTGATCTAGGCTTCGATTGTACGCCAGTGTGTTGGCATCCACGTGTCGGTATGTTGTTCCCCCGCCTCTGGTTTCGTATGTTCGCCTGTGTTGTACTTGTTGCGCCCCTTCCCCACGACCAGGATGTAGCCTGGCTCCAGCCAATGCCGCTTAGCTCCTGTGGATTAACGTCTTCTCTGTTTAATCAAACGCTGTCTTTTTATATGGCCGCAAGTGGTGCGCCTTTACAAAGCATTCCATACAACATACCAGGTGCATACTTATTCCCCAATCAGAGCTTGCCTCTGTAGGGGTCCTAGCGGGTTCATATGGTTAGGTTAGGTTTGCCGCCGATGTTCGCCGCACGCCCGGGTGCCCGGGTGCCCGGGGGTGAGGTTGGCCGCCGATTTTCACTGCACGCCCGGGTGCACCGGGGGTGCTCAGGCGTGCCCGGGGGTGCCCTATAGCCCAATAGCCCTATAGCCCTACAACTCCATAGCCCTATAGCTCTATAGCCCTATAGCTCAATAGCCCTATAGCCCCCTAGCCCTATAGCCCTGATTGGGGTTTTTCTCCGGTATCATGTATAAAGAAGTGCCAGTTAGCTCTCGCGACCGAGCAGATCACCAGGGAGACAGGGGCCCCCCGTCGCGCGTTCAGCAACAATCAACAGTAAGGCAGCTGAAAGCAGGACTGTATCAGTGGAAACTGGGAACTGCAACTGGCAGAGGGAGCTGCAATCCTCACCCTCGCAGCCTGGTGGCCCCGCAAGGGGGGCTTGCGGACAGGGCTGGACCTAAACGATGTTTCGGCGATTTCGTGTGCCGTTTTCGTTTCGACTTCGTTTTGCGGTAAAGGCGGGTTGAAGACAAAACGAGGGAAACGAAAACAAAACAACAGCGAAACAATACCGTTTAGGTTCAGCCCTGCTGGCGGATACCCTTACGATGGCACGTCAGGGGAAAGGCTTCCCATTCGCCCTGGGACAGGTGTTCCCAATGGCAGAACGTCTGACACTGTAGCTCTATTCGTCCTGATGGTTCTGTGTCGATATGATGCTCCGCCCTTCCAGGGATGATAGTCGGCGGGGCGCAGAGTGGTGTGCGCCGTTTGAAGGCAGGGGGGAGGAGCGGAGGAGGAGGAGGAGGAGGAGGAGGAGGAGGAGGAGGAGAAGGGGGAGGAGAGAAGGAGGAGGCGGAGGAGGAGGAGAGGAGGGGAGAAGGAGGAGGGAGGAGGAGAGAAGGAGGAGGCGGAGAAGGGAGGGAGGAGGGGAGCAGGAGGAGGACGAGATGGGAGGATGAGGAGAGGAGAGAGGAGGAGGAGAGGAGGAGGAGGAGGAAGAGGAGGAGGGAGGAGGAGAGGAGGAGGGGAGAATGAGGAGGCGGGAGGAGAGGGAAGAGGAGGGTGCGGGGGGAGGGGGAAGGAGGAGGAGAGGGAGGAGAAGGAGGAGGAGGAGGAGGGAGGAGGAGGAGGAGGAGGAGGAGGAGAGGAAAGAGGAGGGATGCGGATGGAGGGGCAGGGGAGAAGGAGAAGGAGGAGGAGAGGAGGGCGGAGGAGGAGGAGGAGGAGGAGGAGGAGGAGGAGATTGGAAGAGGAGGAGGAGGAGGAGGAGGAGGAGGAGGAGGAGGAGAAGCCTGAGGAGGAGAGCAAGGACCAAGGGGGGGCGGCGAGGCGAGGCCCCTTCCGCTCGTCGCCTCCATCCCCCCTCCCCACCCCCCCCTGGCCGCCGAGCGGCAGGTCACACCTTCCTGGAGCAGCCGTGGCGCGCCGCCCTCCGCCTGCCCGAGAAGTGACGCGTGAGAGGCCCGGCCTCGCCCTCGTCTGGCGGGGGCGGCCCCACGCCCGTGCTCGTGTTGTTTTTGGCCCCGCCCTCGTCTGGCGGGGGGGGGGGCCCCGCGCCCGTGCTCGTGTGGTTTGTTTTGTTTTGGCCTGCGGCGGCGCGCAGAGGGGATCGGCGCTGGGCGGGCGGGGGGGGGGAGGAGAGCCTCTCCCCCCTCCTCTGCCCTGCTCTTCCCGCTCCCTCCCTCCATCCCTCCGCCTCTCCCGGCTTCCCCTCGGGCGCACCTCGCGCGCGGGTTCTCAGGGCTGGGGTCCTTGCGGCCGCGCCCGCGCGCTGCGCGCCCCCTCTCGCGTAGGTGCGCCGTCCGTCCGGTCCCCCTTCTCATCCTCTTCGTTCCTCCGACTGCTCCTGCGGGTGTTCCGGGCCTTGGCCCCCGCCCGTTCCGCTCCCCAGGGTGGCCGTGGCTCGGTCGGCTCGGCTGGGCTCCGGGGTGCTGCGGTCGGTGGGCTCGGCTACGTCGGCTCTCTCGTGCCACTTCGGCCACGCGCAGAGGGGGGCAGGGGGAGGAGGAGGAGGAGGAGAAGGAGAAGGAGGAGGAGGAGGAGAAGGAGGACGAGGAGGAGGAGGAGGACGAGGAGGAGGAGGAGGAGGACGAGGAGGAGGAGGAGGAGGAAGAGGAGGACGAGGAGGACGATTGTCCACCGCCTCAGCCACGCGCAGAGGGGGCTGGGGGGAGGGGGAGGGCTTCTCAGAAGCACCCCTGCCTCTTAGAGGGCGCGGGCCTTGTCTGTAGATGTCAGGCCGGCGCCTTCCAAGAAGCAGCCTCCTAAGGAGCCCTCCCCCCTCCCTCCACCCTCCTGCGCGCGCCGCCAGCCACTGCTGCCCCGACGCAGGCCTTCGGCCCTCGGAGGTCCGCTTCGGGGCCTGGGACGGGCAGGCCTCTGTGATGCAGGAGGGGGGCTCGGGAGTTGCTGGGGGCCAGGTTCACGTGGGAGACATTCGTCAGGAGGGGAAGAAACACACAGACACAATTAATCGGCGATTCCCAGAAAATATGGGAAACTATGGGAAGTGGGGGGGAAGACAGAAACCCAGAAAATATTGGAAAATATGGGGGATTATTTTATTTGTGTGTATTTATTTGTGTGTCCTGGGGCCCCTTCAATTCGACGCTTCGCCAGGCCGCAGATGCACAGATGGGCAGAATCGGTGTCTACTCGTTTGCTTCACGACCCTTTCTACTAATAGTAACGGACCCCGCGCGTCGACCCTGCCTCCGCTATTTGTGTTAATATTATAAGATTCGCCCCTTTTCTCCCCCCTCCCTCCCTCCGTCTCCTTCTCCTCTTCCTTCTCACCCTCCTCCCTCCTTTTCCTTCCCGCTGCCTCTTCCCCCCCTGCCCTTCTTCTCAGGAGTCCAGATGAGGACAATAAGAAATGGCTGGGGGCCGTGCTCACGCGGCAGAACTGAGGAGCGGGGTTTGGTGGTTCCGAAGTTTGCCGGGGGGAGCCTCCGCCTGCTTGACACGGGCACCAAAAACAGCCAAGATCTACTCCACAGAGGGGTGGGTGGGTGCGAGGGCCCGCGCCGATGACCACAACAGCAAGGATGCCAGAGAGCAGCCCCAAGCATCATCTTTTCAGGGTTATGGGGCTGTTGGGGCTTTGGGGCTATAGGGCATGTTGGCGCGGCGGTTTCCCAGGGGGGCGCTGCGGCGAAGAGCGGGGGGCCCCCCCGGCCAGGAGGAGCACTGCTCTCCGAGAGGGGCTCCGCCCGCCTTCTCGCCGGGCCTCGCGGCGGAGTCGGCGGGCCTGGGCGGGGCCGAGGCCTTAGCGGAAGCCCGAAGGCTCGGAGGCTGTTCGGTGGATCGCCCCCCCCCCCCCGCAGCCTTGCGCTCCCGTAGCGCAAGAGGACGATTCAGAACGATTTGGGGCCCATCCCAAGCTGTCGGGGGTGGACAGAACCCCCAGCCTGACACGTCGATTAGTGACTTGTCCGTTTTCGGTTCTCGAGAGGGCGCCGCGGCCGTCACAAAGCTTGCGCACTCTCTCGCTGCACCAGGGACGACTGGACGGGGAAAGCGGGGACGACTTAACACCTTGTCAGCACTCCTGGTGCCGGCACACGGAACTTCCACTGGGGACGGGCGGGGACGACTTCGCACCACCGATTGTACCGTCACGCAAGAGGACGATCAGAACGATCCTGGGCCCATCCCAAGAGGGTCCATCGTAACGGTGGACCCAGATGCATCTGGGAGGGGCCATCGCAGCGATGGACCCTGCTGGGGTGGGCCCAGGATCCGGGGGGCCCTGCTCGAGCGGATGCCGGGTCGGGCGAGGGATGGGGGGAGCGGCGTCCTCCTTCGAGGGGACGCCCCGCCTCGTCGAAGCCCGCCACGTCTACCAGGGAGGACTCTTCGGGGAGCTCCCGATGTGTCTAGGTCTCCTAGATGGGTCGGAGTAGATGGGGTTGGAGTATCGCGCCGCATCGCCGGTGCATCGCCGATGCGGCTCGATGTGGAGCCCGATTTCCTTCACGTCGACGTCGCAGATGCATCGCCCACGTCGACGCCTCATCGCTGGTGCATCGCCGATGCATCGCCGACGCATCGCCCACGCATCGCCGATGTATCGCCGATGTATCGGCGATGCGGCGCGGTCCTCCTGCCCCAGCCTATCCAACCCCATTTAGGAGGCCTCTAATTTGGGGCAGCCACACCCCTGACTTCCCAGCGGGTCCGATGATCCTCAGGACACGTGTTGGCCGAATGTGTGTGTGTGTGTGCTCCTTTCCTTCCTCTTGCACGCGGGACCATTCGCCTTTCGGTTGTCCCGATTAGCCCCTCGCTGGTGCGGATTGTTTCTGCCTCGCCGCCGGCGGAAAATATATGTGTGTGTGTGTGTTGTGTGTGTGTGTTTGTGTGTATGTGGGTGTGTCTGTGTGCGTGCTCCGACCGCTCGCTTGCCTGCGCTGCCGGTGCAGCAGCTTCCACGTGAACGTCCCCGACTGGCGGCCCCTTCCCAACCCCTCGCGCTGGGGGCAGTGAATCTCCTGTGGAACGGCCTTGTCCAGGGGCCTTGCCCAGGGTTGGGCAGCTCGTCCTGGCTGCCGCCAGGCCGCATGACTCTCTCGCGCCCCCCTGGGAAACCGCCTACGACGCCAACCTCCTCCAGATCTGCTGCGAGAGCATCTGCGCTGCTGTTTGAGTCCAGTCCCCGCTGCGGCTCGCCTGCCATTGCTTGGCGGCGTCCGCTCGTCGCTGTGCCGCCGCTCGTTGGGCGCACCCTCGCCCCGCTTCGTGCCCGCGCGCTGCGCCGCGCCCCGGGTCCTGTGGAGCACCCGCGCGACGCCCTGCGGGCCCTGGGGGCTCGACCCTGCTCGGGTCGGTGCTTCGGCGGCCGCGCCCTCCTGGCTTGGCTCGCTCCCCTGGGTGGACCCCCGGCGGAGATCGCCCCGCTCCAGCTTTGCCAGCCCCTCGGGCGCGCCGCGCCCCGCCCCGAGCCCCCCGCGCCTCGCGGCCCGCGGCCCTCCCCGGGCGGCGCCCGCCCCCTCGCGGTGCCGGCCCCCCTGCGTTCCCCCAGTTGTGGGCTCTCGCCACTGCCCCGCTGGGCCCCTCGGCCCGCCCGCCTCCGCCCTGGGGGTCGGCCCTCTTGCTCGGCTCGCGGCCGCGGGCCGCGCGCTGCTCCCGCCCAGCTCTCGCGCGGCCCCCCTCTCGCTGTCCCGCCCTCGCCCGCTGCCCTGCCCCGCCCCAGGCGCCCCGCCCTGTGGGCGCCGCCCGGCCAACCCCCATTGCCGCCCCGCCGGCCGGCCCCTGCCCGCTGCCTCGGCGCCCCAGCGCCTCGGCGCCGCAGTCGGCAACTGCCCCGTGAGGGGTCGGCCGTCTTGCCTTTCCCGTGCCTCTCTTTTGACTACTGGGCGCGCGTGCCGTCCTCCACGCGCGGCCAGCACGTCTGACGGTGTGGTGAGTCGCCGAGTCGCCGACCATCCGCTGCGACCGAAACAGTGCGTGCGTGCGTGCGTGCGTGCGTGTGTGTGTGTGTGTGCGCGCGCGTGCGTGCGTGCGTGTGTGTGTGTGTGTGTGTCTATGTTCGTGTGCGTGTGCCGTGTGCCGTGTGCCGTGTGCCGTGTGCGTGCGTGCGTGCGTGCGTGTGTGTGTGTGTGTGTGTTTGTGTGTGTGTGTGTGTTTTTTTTTGTGTGTGTGTGTGTGTGTTTGTGTGTGTGTGTGTTTGTGTGTTTGTGTGTGTGTGGGGGTGTGTGGGTGTGTGGGTGTGTGGGTGTGTGGGTGTGTGGGTGGTGTGTGGGTGTGTGTGGGTGTGTGGGTGGTATGTGGGTGTGTAGGTGTGTGGGTGTGCGGGTGTGTGGGTGTGTGGGTATGTGGGTGTGTGGGTATGTGGGTGTGTGGGTGTGTGGGTGGTGGGTGTGTCTGTGTGTCTGTGTGTCTGTGTGTCTGCGTGCCTGTGTGTCTGAGTGTCTGTGTGTGTCTGTCTGTGTGTTTGTGTGTATGTGTGTCTGTGTGTGTGTGTGTCTGTGTGTTTCTGTGTGTGTGTGTGTGTCTGTGTGTATGTGTCTGTGTGTCTGTGTGTGTCTGTGTGTGTCTGTGTGTGTGTGTCTCTGTGTGTGTGTCTGTGTGTGTGTGTGTGTCTGTGTGTGTGTGTGTGTCTGTGTGTGTGTCTGTGTGTGTCTTTGTCTGTGTGTGTGTGTGTCTGTGTGCCTGTGTCTGTGTGTCTGTGTGCCTGTGCCTGTGTCTGTGTCTGCGTGTCTGTATCGGTGTGTGTGTCTGTCTGTGTGTGTGTCTGTGTGTGTGCGTGTGTGTGTGCGTGTCCCCCCGATCGGTCCTCATTGCATCGGCTGCCGCGTCTCCAAGGGCTTCGGTGGACAAGCAAACGCTGGCGCAGCACACGTTTTGAGGACCCTCAAAACCCAGACCCCCGACGCCATCGTGTGCCTGCTGTCTGCCCCTATCCTGCTCCGCCCTCCTCCTCCTCCTCCTCCTCCTCCTCCTCCTCCTCCTCCTCCTCCTCCTCCTCCTCCTCCTTCCGTAGCCATTTTGGCTCAAGCTGCTCGGGCCGCGGCGGGCGCGCGCCTGCCCGCTTGCTGCTTGGGATGGCGACGGTTGTGCGCGGCTGGGTGACCGCCGAGCTCGCGCCACTGGTGCGCGCGGCTGCGGCAGGCGCGGCGGAAGGGGGCGGCTCCCGCCACCTCGTGGCCGCGGCGGTCGCGGCCGCCATCCGCACCGGTGGAGATGTGCTCGATCCCCAAGCTGCTGACCCGGAGGTGGCGGCCAGAGAGCGAGTCGCCAGGGCTCACTTGGTCGAGAAAGTGACGGCAGGACGCGCTGGCGAGCAGCCGCGCCACTCAGGAAGCAGCAGGGCCTTCAGGAACTGGGCCATGCACAAGGACTTCGGGCAGGGCGTCGAGTCGGTCCCGTCCTCGGCCCAGGAGGCCAAGGGCCGCGCCCGCGGGCCCAGGCGGAAGAAACGCCAAGATCTCGACGACGACCTGCAGCACCAGAACCAGTTCGTGAAAGAGGGCGACCTCAAGTACCTCGACCTCGCGAGCACTGACACGCCCAGCATCGCAGACGAGCAAATCCTCGGCGAGACCAAGTTCGAGGAGAAGTCCAGCGTACGCGAGCTTCTGGCTGAGAAGATCCTAGAGATGGACGCGCTCCAGCGGCAGTACCAGCAGCACATCGGCCAGAAGGAGTCCGTGATCTCCAACCTCCTGGCTAAGATCGTGGAGCTGGAGCGCACCGTGCAGGACATCAAGCAGCAGGCCATCGGCTCCAAGGTGCCGAAGAGCGAGCCCCAGGCCGGTCCCAACGCGAAGGAGAGCGACGCGGCCAGCGCCGCCAAGACGAGGGACCAGGAGGAGGACGTCGGCGTGCACCCGACGGGCGGCATGAACGCGGAGGGCGCGCTGCGGCAGTCGGTCAACACGTCCATCGTCAGCACGGTCACCAACACGGGCCTCGGAAAGACCATCGCCTCGGAGGAGCTCGATCAGGCCACTGACGTGGTGAAGAAGCTGCACGGCCTCTCCAGCGTGGTCCACGAGGGGCTGAGCGACACTACCTCCGAGAGCAAGCAGATTACTGCCTTCGAGGGCGCGCCCTGCGCCGCCATCCCGACGGGCCTCCAGGAGGACGGGGGCATGTACCTGACGGGCGGCATGAACACGGAGGGCGCGCTGCTGCCGTCGGTCGTCACGTCCAGCGCCACCACGGTCATCAGCACGGGCCTCGGGAAGACGTTCGCCTCGGAGGAGTTCGTTCAGGCCACCGACGTGGCGAAGGCGCCAGGCGACAAGGACCCCGAGGGCGATCGGCAGGACAACTTCGAGGACCTCCACGTGGAGGCGGGCACCGACGGTACGAGCATGGAGGGCGTGCGGTCGCAGTCGATCGACACGCCCACCAAAGCGGGCCTCGGGAGCGTGAAGGACCCCAAGCACGATGGGAAGTTGAGCTCCAAAGCCATCCTCAACTACGACGTCAAACACGAGAATGAGAAGTACCACATCGGCAACTTCGAGAGCAGCTGCGTGAGCCTCTCGGACGTAGCTGTCGACAAAGACATCCCGCCTTGGGAGCGGGAAGAGCCTGAAGACGACCTGCGCACACTGGAGAGCAAGCGGCGCTTCCGTGAGCGGGCGCAGCGCGAGAGGCTCTCGGCGCGGTAGCGCGCGAAGCGTGCCGTGGACCCCATTGCCCGTGGGGCTGCGCGTGGTGCGAAGATAACCGCGCTTCCCCTGGGGCTGGTCCTGGCGGCGCCGCGTGGCGCAGTGCAAGCACTGTTGCCGAGTAAATTGTCCTGGGGAGGGCCTGTCGCAGCGTGCGAGGGATGTCGCCCCCCTCGGCACGGCTGGCAAAATTTTGATGGCCCTCCCCAGGCCCCAGCTCATCTCTCGACGGACAACGTCCGATTGCTCCACTCCACTCCACTCCTCCTCCTCCTCCTCCTCCTCCTCCTCCTCCTCCCCCTTCTCCTCCTCCCCCTTCTCCTCCTCCTGCTCCTCCTCCTCCTCCTCCTCCTCCTCCTCCCCCTCCTTCCTCCTCCCCCTTCTCCTCCTCCTCCCCCTCCTCCTCCTCCTCCTCCTGCTCCTCCTCCTCTCCTCCTCCTCCTGCTCCCCCTCCTCCCCCTTCTCCTCCTCCTCCTCCCCCTCCTCCTCCTCCTCCCCTCCTCCTCCTCCTCCTCCTCCTACTTCCTACTCCTCCTCCTCCTCCTCCTCCTCCTACTCCTCCTCCTCCTCCTCCTCCCTCCTCCTCCTCCTCTCCTCCTCCTCCCCCTCCTCCTGCTCCTCCTCTCCTCCTCCTCCTCCTCCTACTCCTCCTCCTCCTCCTCCTCCTCCTCCTCCTCCTCCTCCTCCTCCTCCTCCTCCTAGCTCTGGAGGGTTCTGCGTGCCTGGGCTGTCCACGCTGGAGCGGCCATTCCCTCGGCGCGCCGCCGGAGCTCCGCTGCCTCTTGGGCAGCCGGGGCGCGCCTCCCGCGCGGGGGGGGGAACCGCTGGCCGCACGCTCGGCCCCGCGGCGGGCGCGGCACGCGAGCAGGGCGCGGGCGCGCGCGCGGCGGGCGGGGGCGGAGGGGGGGAGCGCCGCCGTCCCGAGGAGCGAGGGCGAGGCGGCGGCGGAGGAGGAGGAGGAGGAGGAGGAGGAGGAGGAGGACGCGGAGGGGGAGGAAGATGCGGAGGGGGAGGACGAGGAGGAGGAGGACGAGGAGGAGGCGGCGGAGGAGGAGGCGGAGGAGGAGGGCGGAGGAGGAGGATCGGCGGCGAGCGAGGGGGCGAGGTGAGAAGAAACACGCATTCTCAGAAGGCGGCGGGGCTTCTCAGAAGCCCGCCGGCCTTCTAAGAAGTTGTCTGCGTCCCCTGGGAAGGCTCAGAAAGCTCATTGGAAGGCCAGGGGACTTCCGAGCCTTCTCAGAAGGCCCGCTCCCTCTCACTTTCCCCCTGGGCGCGCAGCCGACAGGAGGAGGGAGGAGGAGGAGGAGGAGGAGGAGGAGGAGGAGGAGGAGGAGGGACAAGTCTACATTCCAACAAACACCCAGAGGATGCATGAATACGTTATGTAACCACCACCTTTGCCAACCTGGGTGCGACCAGTATTACGTTGAAGAGGAAAACAGCAGAGGAAGCGGACGACGTAATACGCGGCCTCTTCGCGCGCAACCAGACTGACATCGACAGCAACAGGATGGACCGTCACTACACGGCACGGCTGACCCACATAGCTCTTTACAGAAGGGCAGCACGACGGTGGCAATCACACCGACACGCACCGCCGTGCTTTAATCGTTGCAGTGCCATGGGGACGAGCCCAGGAAATGTCGGAGGCCAGCCTCATCGACCTCGTACCGCCGCAGACCGGCCCACACGGACCAGATATGTCCAACGTTGGCCAGATCCACAAGTTTCGTCTCACGCAGAACTTCAAACGAGCAGACATGCAATTCGCGGAGCGAAAAGCCATCCATTCCAAGACCAGCAACACCAGCCACGTGCTCCACGCAACAGACCAAAACAGCAACGTGAAGGATCCGAACGAAGCCTTACCACTCATCCTGTGCCTGACGGCCACACTGACGACCATGGGCGCCGAGGCCATACACCCTCACAGCGGCAATGTAATTCTCGACAAGACCAGCCTGCACAGGACGCCGCAAATCCGTGCATGCCTCCGCGCAACCCACAATTGCCTATACCCGCTGACGTACATACGAGGAGACGATTGCAGGACACCGCACGACTACGGACATGACTCTGCCCCAAGAGGCACACACCATCACCCGACCTCCGCTACCAGAGCCGGCCTTTTGGGAGCATCCGGCAGAGATCATGGTCCACGGTTGCATAAAGACGCTGGCTAGGGACATCCACGACCTCATGTCGCATGTTCCTTCTGAGTGGCGCGCAGAGGGACAGACAATGATAACACCAGGATGGGGAACGACTTCTACTGACTACGAGGCGAGGGCCGCAGCTTTACGAAGCGCACGCCAGCAAGCGGCATCATACCTTACATGCTCAGCAACCAAGTCGCAAGAGTAGATCGATCCAGACCACTGCAAACACGACCCAAGCACCCGAAGCCCACCAATCGGGTTATCACCGACCACTCGACCAGACAGGGCGGTGCCAGCAGCAGGCCGCCATCGCCAAACTGCCCACCACCGCCGTTTTACGTACCCGCCTAGCTGCGCAATCTGGGACGTCCACGCAGAGTGGCACAGACACTTCATGCACATCGCCTTCCCCATGGGCTCTCCTTGTCACCACAACATCGATTTCCTTTGCCGCAGCCGTGGGCCGCATGCCCCGTCGAGGGCGCCCCCGACAAGTAGCGCGCCCAAGTATACTTTTTCCAACCTGGACACGAGAGAACCTGCATGGGATGACCCAGGCAACGCGCTACTACGCCTAGGCTGGAACAGAGTTCTATCCGCCAGCAGCTTGGAATGCTTGCATATCCTCTACGAGCATTTCATGTACTACGCACCGGTGGCGGCGCGGGACCAGGGCCAACCGCCGCCGCCACCATCACTGCCGACGGCGCGATCTCCATCACCTCAGGCAAGATCCCACTACGTCGACGCATCCGCACTCGACGAAACCAGCGCGAGGTACGACAACGACAGCGGATTCAGGGACAGCGTTGACGTCCTCGAGGAGGACAGCCAGCCTGAGCGTCAACGAGATGACAGAGCTCGCGGAGTCCGACAGCCCCAGGAGCCAACTCGCGAACCAGCTCCTCTCTAACCAGGCTGCCAATTTTGCCACCAAGGTGGGGCTACTGAAGATGATCGCGGATCTCCAATGGGGCCCCGCCGCCTCAATCGACGCTCCAGCGCGATGGCAACCGGGCGCCAGCTTCTACGGCGAGGCAGACTCCGACCACAGTGGCGCCAACGGCCTGCGAAGCGGCCCCCGCTGCTGCGCACGGGCCGCGCTACGAGGCGTTACTTATCACCGGAGGGCCATCAGGTTTGCCCAAGCAGCGAAGCGCGTCAGCTGGGGGCGACGTCACACAGCACTGTGCATCCTTCCAGGGCGATGCATCTAAGCCGCCACCTAAGACGCCACCACTGAGCATGAAGCTGCAAAGCACGTCAAGTGGAAGCGGGGCCACGACGAGACAGCTCACAACAAGGGGCCCACAATCAAAGTCAATTCACTCGCCAGATCCAACATGGACGCTCCACGGGCAATTGAGGCCACCGGTTGAGCCGCCACCGCATTGGATGACATCTGGATACGACCCCAGCGGAAGGCGACAAGACATGATCGCACGGCTGACCAACCACATCAACAATTGCGCCTGCGACCGAGGCACTTCGCTCTACAAGATCCACGGCAAGAAGCTGATCGCAGGATGCATCGACGGCATGTTGGGGGCAACTAGTCGAGGACAGTGAGTGCAGCGTGCACATCGAATGCGACATGATCATGAGCTATGTCGAATCGTCGCTCAACTACGTCCTCAGGCACGAGGGGCTACTGGGGCTGGAAGCGCGCCCTGTCGTGATGACGCACAAGCAGACCTTGCTCGCCCATTTCGTCGACCATCAGTTCGCATCGCTCTTAACATGCCAGATTGACGACCACTTCGGCGACGCGCCGACGCCAGCCGCGGTGAACTACCAACGCCGCAGCCTGCCCATGCGATTCAAACTGGGCACGCGCTACAACCGCACATTACAGCGCGTGCCATTGTACACAACGAGATTACAGAGGGACACACGGCTGCCATCGAGAAGACCAACGAGCTGATCAACGCCCAGGGCTCTGGCGGGGCCGCGGAGCCACCGGAGACCGAGACGCAGCGCCGTGGCTCAGCGGCCCAATGGTAAGATCCAACCGACCGCAGCTGCACCGGCACGGGCACGGGCTCCAATACACAGCGATCACCGGCACCAGGACAACCCGTCAAAGCAACCAGGACGACCAGTTTCGACAACACCATCGCGAGACCCAACCGCCTAGAGGAAGATTTTCGCTCAATGCGCCACCTGGAAAAAAGCAGCGAGCCCAGGCCGCCGCAGAGAAGGCGACCGACCCTCCGCAGCTCCACGACCCCAAGGCATTCGCCCAGCTGGCACTGGATCACCACGATAGCCGATGCTGCAGCACCCCCATCTCTCGCTCAGCCTCCATTCCGTCACCCATTTTCAATACACTCAGCCAGCCAGCGGCCGCCGCCATCTCGCCGCCGAGCCACTCGCCACGCTTCTCCTTGTCTCCGCCGCGCTGAATGTCACCTGGCATCCCCGTCCTCCTCTGCCTCCAAGTTGGGCGCTCCGCGGAGGAGCACCCAGGGCGCCCCCCTGGGCGCTGGTTCAACAGCAGGGCCAGTTGACCCGAATGGGGAAGGGCCCAGTTCCGGGCCCTTGGGCCCCCACTTTTCCACATGTCGCCGCGCGCGCCCTGTGCCACAGCAACTGCACTCTCAGCCAGCCGTCCCTCCTCCTCCTCCTCCTCCTCCTCCTCCTCCTCCTCCTCCTCCTCCTCCTTATACCCCCTCCCAGGTAATGAATGTTCGAGGTCATGTTCTTTCCTGTTCCCTCCTTCTCCTCGACCCGTTTGCCTTTGCCTTTCTCGCTTACGCACCCGCGTAACATTGCGCGCGCCGCCGGTGGCCCTGGGAGCGGTGTCCCTGCGGCCACCTGGCCCTGGTTGGAGAACCCCCCAGGGCCGAGCAGCCCTTGGGGTGGAGGCTACATCCAGAGGATCTTGCAGCCACCAGGACCACCTGACCCTGGTTGGATAACCCCCCATGGCCGAGCAGCCCTTGGGGTGGAGGCTACATCCAGAGGATCTTGCAGCCACCAGGAACCAGGAACCACGAGGAGGCGGAGGAGGAGGAGGAGGAGGAGGAGGAGGAGGAGGAGGAGGAGGAGGGGGAGGTGACAGGCGCGCCGCGCGCGCAGGGATGAGGAGGGGAGGGGTGCGAATGGCCGGCGGCGGCGGAAGGAGAGGGGCGGCGGTCCCAGTCCCGACCTCTGCCTTCCGACCGTCAGACCGCACATTCTCATCCCCAGCTTGCCAGCAGCGCTCGGGAATCGGATCTGAGGCATCCCTTCTCGATAGCCGTCCAGGCCAGAGGGGTGCGGACAGGGGGGGCGGAGGGGGGCTGGGTGAGAACCCTGGGCGACGGTAGGCTTTGCAGAAAACAGGGCGTGAGCCATGAGGGGGGCTTCCTGCGGGGAGCGCCATTCGCTCTGGAAGCGCCGTGGGGGCTGGCGGGAGTGTCGGCCCATGCCCGTTCTCTTCGTTATGCCCAGCGTGCAGGTTTCGGCCAGATCTGGAGCCTCGGACCGGCCCGAATCCTTCGCGTTCACCGCCTTCGCCGCCCCGTGCGCTGCCGAGGCAGAACGTTTCCTCCTGCTAGCATGCGTGTTCTACCAGGCGTTCCAGGTCATGCGAAACATCATTTTTTCCAAACCATCCTGTGGTGTTGGGCCCTCGTTTTGGAGAAGCAGCGCCCCGCGTTCCCACTCCTCCCCCTCCTCCTCCCCCTCCTCCCTCTTCCCATCCCTTGCCTCTGCTCTCCGCATGCCCATCCCATTCTGGCACACCCCTCACACGGTTCGTGGCCCCATAGGGAGCTCCACCGAAGGCCCCAGCGGGAGCGTCCGCATGGCGCCGCAGCCCCATTCTGGCACAACCCTCACACGGTTCGTGGCTCCATAGGGAGCTCCACCGAAGGCCTCAGCGGGAGCGTCCGCATGGCACCGCCGCCCCATGTTGGCACACACCTCACACAGTTCGTGGCGCCATAGGGCGCTCCACCGAAGGCCTCAGCGGGAGCGTCCGCATGGCGCCGCCGCCCCATTTTTGCACAACCCTCACACGGTTCGTGGCCACATAGGGAGCTCCACCGAAGGCCTCAGCGGGAGCGTCCGCATGGCACCGCCGCCCCATTTTTGCACACCCTTCACCCGGTTCGTGGCCCCATAGGGAGTTCCACCGAAGGCCCAAGCTGGAGCGTCCGCATGGCACCGCCGTTTCATTTTGGCACACTCCTCACACGGCTTGTGGCCCCATAGGGAGCCCCACCGAAGGCAACAGCGGGAGCGTCCACATGGCGCCGCAGCCCCATTCTGGCACAACCCTCACACGGTTCGTGGCCCCATAGGGAGCTCCACCGAAGGCCTCAGCGGGAGCGTCTGCATGGCACCGCCGCCTCATTTTGGCACAACCCTCACACGGTTCGTGGCTCCATAGGGAGCTCCACCGAAGGCCCCAGCGGCAGCGTCCGCATGGCACCGCCGCCTCATTTTGGCACAACCCTCACACGGTTCGTTGCCCCATAGGGAGCCCCACCGAAGAACTTAGCGGGAGCGTCCGTATGTCACCGCCGCCCCATTTTGGCACACCCTTCACACGGTTCGTGGCCCCATGGCAGCTCCACCGAAGGCCTCAGCGGGAGCGTCCGCATGGCACCGCCGTTTCATTTTGGCACACCCCTCCAACGGCTCGTGGCCCCATAGGGAGCTCCACCGAGGCCCCAGCGGGAGCAGGAGGAGGAGGAGGAGGAGGAGGAGGACGGAGGAGGAGGGAAGAGGAGGGAAGAGGAGGAGGAGGAGGAGGAGGAGGAGGAGGAGAAGGAGGGAGGAGGAGGGAGGAGGAAGAGGAGAGGAGGAGGAGAAGGAGGAGGTGAGGAGGAGGAGGAGGAGGAGGGGGGAGAAGGAGGAGGAGGAGGAGGAGGAGGAGGAGGAGGAGGAGGAGGAGGAGGAGGAGGAGGGAGGCGGAGCTCTTGACCGACTGAGCTCTCTGCTCTTGGGCGCCTGGGTGCGCCGGGGGGCGGGCGGGGGGCCCGCGCGTGCGCTCCCGGGGGCCCTATTTCGCAGACCCGCCGCCCGCCGCGGGGTTGCTAAGTGGATAGGAGGAAGATTCAAACATAGAATAAACATAGTCTGGGGCGATGTTTCTTCGATCCTTAGGACAGTGTTTGCACATGTTTGTCAATTTTCCATTTTTTGTTCAACGCCCCCCTGTAGGCGGACACGCCCGACCTAATGCTAAGTGGATCGAAGGTCACAAGTGGATGCCAAGGTGGGCTATATCTGGGATTTTGGGGAACGAACAACGACCAAACCATAACAACTCGGAGGAGCGCGCCAGGAAGGGGGGTCCAGCGCGGATCCGAGAAATCCGCGCGGGCCACCGAGTTGTCATGTTTCTGTCATTGTTTGTTCTTCTGGTATCTGGTTCACCCTGGCTTATAAGTATGCTACATATGCTCCGAAATAGCTCAGGGGGGCTGAGTGGGCTCCGCCCACTGAGCGCAGTGATCTCACTCCCCTAAGCCACTCGGGGATCGTGTAACCCACTTGCAAGCCAGGTTGGGCCAGGTATAACCCACCTTGGCATCCACTTAGAAACCCCCTATCCACTCAGCACCCCCCACGGTTATCCCAGCTTGGGAGCAGATTGGAGGAGTCGGGAGGACGGAATTTCGTCGAGGGCATTTTCCCACTGGATAGTTGTTACATCCCATGGGGCTCCCTGCGCTACCTGGCCATGCAGCATTCTCTGGATGCTCTGCTTCTTTTTTCTCATTGTCACTGAGTCGCCCCTCTACTTTCTTGCTGCTGCTTCTGCTGCTGGATCAGGCTTGCCTCTCTGTCCTGTCTTGTATGTTATGGAGATATCGAAGAGGAGTTAATGAGGCCTGTTTTTAACAGACGCTGCAAACCCGGGGCGTAAAACAAGCCGGAAAGACGGGCACGACGCGGGCGAGGAACCGCAGCATGAGGAGGTTGAGGGAGGCATCCCTCTGGCTCGGGCGGTCACGCACGCGCGCAGGCAGGCGAGAGCTCGTGGCTGCCTGGGCTCAACATCAGGTCACAGAGGGAGCCCACATCGCTCGGGAGGGGAAGAAGGCATCAATGCCACCCCACGGTTGGCGATGCAAGAGTGCTGCGTTACAGTCGGGGCGCTGAAGAAGGAACCCTTTTCGCTGGGGAGGGGCTCAGTGTTCCTTAACTCCTTTACAGATTGTCTTAGGTTCTCCTTAGGCGTTCGTTGCGAGATCGAAGTTCAACTTCCCGAAAAAAGGAGCCCCGTTCCTTATTCAGGGTTCCTTATGACAGCGTCCCGACTGTAGGCTGAAGGTTGGGGCGAGGAAGCTGCTGCGACGAGTGGTGCTTCTCTCCAGCAGTCAATAACTATTGGCTTCCCCGCGGCGGAGTGCCATTGCTGCCATCTCTGCTCCCCGATTAATGAGCCCCTCTGCGTTCCATGGCACAATGATTGTATCATTGGCGGTCTGCCCCAAAGCCCGCCGCTCCACCCGCGCCCTCTTTGCGGCCACGCTCTGCTGGCGCCTGTGCTCCTGCGTAGGTATCGGGCTCTCTCGAGCGCGTCACTCCTCCGATAAAGTCCAGGCGCCGAACATCGTCCTGATCCTCGCCGACGACCTGGGCTCGAACGACGTCGGCTGGGTGAACAGGAGGACGCCCGTAGGAGCAGGAGGAGGGAGGCGTTGGGCTGCCGCCCGCTGAGATTCCTCCCCCTCCCACGCCACCGCCTGCTCACGCCGTCTTGTGAGTCGTCGGGCCATGGAGTGCGGAGCCAGAGGACTAAGCGGAGGACCAGGGCAAGTGATGGCAAAAGTGATCATGTGCGCCGCCCGCCTCAGCCCTAGCATGTGGATGTTGTGTCGTGTGGTGCGCTCGCGCCGTGGCCAGGCTTCAGTTGGTGTGCCACCGGCTTCCAGACCCTGGGTTATTTCTTCAATGGCTCCGTATCGAATGCCCTCACCGTGTAAGAGGATGGACTGGCCCCCCCCGTCGTGCATCCCCGAGCGTGGCTTCAGATATTTCGTCGACCCAGATAGTCCGCAACGTCGGGGGTTGGGGTCGCCATACTTGCCGTTATCCCCCTGGGGTTCCTTTGGCTCGGGCGGTTCGTCATGAACGGGAGGCGATACATGGATGATGGGGGGGTCGAGGGCCGCACCAGGGTCGGAATCTAGAGCATACGTATACATTTCCAGTGGCGGGCTGTTTGTCAATCCCAGGACTCTTTGAGGGTCGGGGGCGACGTCGGGGTCGTGAGGTGTGTACCTTTTTTGTCCGCCACCTGGGGAAACACAAAAAAACGTATACATATATATATTATATATTATATTATTATATATATATATATATATATATATATATACCAGGGTCCCGTATTCACCAGGATCCGCTTCGTTGTGCGTATCTCAGTGTAGGGCCGGAATACCGGCAGCGACATTGCATCAGGAGCGCCTTCCTGGGGCCAAGACTTTGGCGCACTCCTGCTTGTTTCGACGGAGAGGTGTGTGGTCCACGTTTGCACCCCATCGGCGCGAGACCTTGGGCTCCTTATCTCAAGGACGGAAAAACCACCCCGACCCCGACAATTCGCGTTTACTAAACAGCCCTGGGCGTTTACTAAACAGCCCTGCCCTGTTCGATTCCTTCCATGGGCGCGTTTACTAAACGGCTTCGCTTGTCGGGGTGTTTCTTATGGGGGTGGATTTTCTGCTCTCTATTATCGAAGGTATCCTTATCTAAAACCTCCACCGTAAGCGTCGGTGTGTAGGCTTCGTTTCCGCAGAAGGGGGGCCCTCGAAGGGCCCCCCGGGGGCCTCGAAGGCGCACGAGGGGGCCCCCCCTTGCTTCGCCCCCGCCCGTCGCCCCCCCCCCCCCCCCCCCGGTGGTTGCACCCCTTGTCGTTGCCCGAGAGCGCGAACCCAGTTCTCCAACGCACTGACAAAAATCAAGACGCAGGTTTTCCTGGATTTTCTGCCTCTAGCGGCCCTCGCCGGGCCCCTGGACCGTCAAAAAACGACCCAGGATGAAAAGCCGGTCATGGGGAATGGGTCGAGGCTTCCGTGGACCCCGCATTGAAAAAATCACAACGTCGGATCTTTGGGAAAGTGATGCACCTCGTCGGCCACGCGCACAAAAGGGGGTATGGGGCCGGGGGGTGGCTTCTCAGAAAACACCCCTGCTCATGAGAAGCCTCCGTCCAAGGAGCCTCCTTCTGAGAAGCCTCCGTCCAAGAAGCCTCCTCCTTTCTTCTCCTCGTACGCCCGGCGAGCTCTCGGCCGTGGGGGTGGGGGCTCGCGTGCGGCCCCGTCGAGTCGAGCCACATCACTGCTGCTTCTGGTTAGGCTCCAGGGTCGAATCCTCGCCCTGCTCCCCCTCCTTCTCCTCCCCTCCCTGCCCTCCCATCCCCTCCCTCGCTTCCCAGACATGCTCGCGTCGTAACAACAATCAGGACGGGAGGTTTTGGCGATTTTCGGCCTCAAGGGGCCCTCGCCGGGCCTCGGGACCGTCAAAAAACGACTCAGGACGAAAAACAGGTCCCGGGGAAAGGGTCGGGACTTCCAGGGACGCCGTCCTGAAAGAATCGGGACGTCGCATGCCTGGGTTGACTGCGCGGGTCGCGAGAGTGCGATGGTGGTCGCGCGCGCCGATCCATCTGATGTGCACCAAGCTCGGAGGTCCTCGCGGATTTCTCGGGTCGGTGCTGGACCCCTCTCCCTGGCGCGCGGAGCGCGCCAGGGGCGGCGCCAGAGGCGCCGCCAGGGGGGTCCAGGGCGGCGCCGTAGGCGCCGCCGCACGAGCCCCCCCCCCCCTTGCCGAGCGCATCCCTCGCGAGCGGCACGAGGCGTATCCGGCTGCGGCCATCAGGAGCCTCCCGGAGGGCCCTCTGCCCACTCGGCTCGAAGTGACCCCAAGGCTGCCCCAGCGACGGCCCTCGGCATGTAGGCGGGCGGCCCAAGGCCCGAAAGCGCCCAGCCCCCCCCCGCAGGAACCCAGAGCAACCTGGAAAGCCGTCGAGGAGGGGGAGGAGGAGGAGGAGGAGGAGGAGGAGGAGGAGGAGGAGGAGGAGAGGAGGAGGAGGAGGAGGAGGAGGAGGAGGGAGGAGGAGACGAGCAGGGCAGGAGCAGGAGGAGGAGGAGAGGAGGAGGAGGAGGAGGAGGAGGAGGAGGAGGAGGAGGAGGAGGAGGAGGAGGAGGAGGAGGAGGGAGGAGGAGGAGGAGGAGGAGGAGGAGGAGGAGGAGGAGGAGGAGAGGAGGAGGAGGAGGAGGGGGGAGGAGGAGGAGGAGGAGGAGGAGGAGGAGGGCGCAGGAGGAGGAGGAGGAGGAGGAGGAGGAGGGAGGAGGAGGAGGAGGAGGAGGAGGAGGAGAGAGGAGGAGGGAGGAGGGAGGAGGGAGGAGGAGGAGGGAGGAGGGAGGAGGAGGAGGGAGGAGGGGAGGAGGAGGAGGAGGAGGAGGAAAGAAAGGGAGAAGGATGATGATGATGATGATGATGATGATGATGAGGAGGAGGAGGAGGAGGAGGAGGAGGAGGAGGAGGAGGAGAGGGGAGGGAGGAGGGAGGAGGGAGGAGGAGGAGGGAGGAGGGAGGAGGGAGGAGGGAGGAGGAGGGAGGAGGAGGAGGAGGAGGAAGAAAGGGAGAAGGATGAGGAGGAGGAGGAGAAGGAGGAGGAAGAGGAGGAGCAGGGAGGAGGAGACATACTAATACTAATATGCATACGAAACATAATCATACTAAGAAGAAGAATAGGAATACATCTAAGGGTACGATGCATAAGAATTATATGCAGAAGCTGACGAATAAGACGAATACTAAGACGTCGACGAGTAATAAGAGTGAGAAGAATAATAGGAATACTGATAATCCTCATAATACTATTAGTGATACGAATAATACTACCAATAAAAGTAAGAAGCATAATAT
>CAUYUJ010021104.1:122497-152497 GCA_963575745.1 Prorocentrum cordatum | reverse complement strand
GAAAATGCGGGAGAGGGAGGAGGAGAAGGAGAAGGCAGAAGGAAGTAGGAGCCAGAGGCGAGAGACAGGATGGAGAACGACGAGGAGGAGGAGGAGCAGGAGGAGGAGGGGCAGGAGGAGGAGGAGGAGGAGGAGGAGGGGCAGAGTAAGTGCAGGAGGGGGAAGTAGGATATGTGGGGATGGGAAGCCAAGGGCTGAAGTGAATGCAAGAGCTCGGGGAAGGAGGGAGGAGAAGGAAGAGAGAACAAGGGAGGACCAGAGTAAGTCCAAGATGCATCAGCAGTGCTGCCACACACCCTCCCGTCCCAAGTTCACCCCTCTCAAGGCGTCCCCATAAGCCTTCCTTCTCAATCCAAGAAGCGCCGCCTTGAAAGACCAGCACCCCTGTGGGCCCGCCGTTCAGAGAGGAACCTGGCCTTGAAAAGGAACTCCGGTCAACCCGCATAGTAAGGATGGGCAGCCTTCCCAAGGGTACCCTTGCATACTTGCCTCCTCGGTCCATCCTTGACCACTTTCGTTGGCCGCGCCCCGCTCGAGAAGCTTCGAGATGGGCGTCCAAGGCCCTGGCATCCTTATCGCGCATCCTTATGATACGGGCCGGCTGTAGGTGCCTTGCAGCTCTCCAGCGGGTGAAAAGGAATGCACCGCAAGGATGTGATGACCATTCAGTTCAGCGAGGTGTTCAGCGATACCTTCCGTTCTGAAAGCAGAATAGTGCCCCCCTCCCATCCGTGTGGCCATTGCGCAAGCTTTCACCTCTGACATTGGGCGTCGAGCAAGTCTCAATCGAGGTCCCCATGTTCAGTTCAAAAGGAGCCGACCTCCCTGCGTAGAGCTGTACCATCTGGTGGCAGGTGGAGGCCCTGGTCTCACATGTCAAGAAGTCTCGAGCGAATGCCCAAGTTTGCAAAGGAAGCGCTCTGTATCCCTGCAACTCACGTTTTGCCCTGACAGGATTTCGATCTCTTCACCGAAAGCCCAGATTGAAGCTTGCAAGACGAGCGTGCGCAGCGCTACGGCGAGAGCTCCATTTTGACCACGGCCCAACCTCCATCCTGGAAGCTGGCGCAAACTGTTAAAAACGATTGTGCGCTGCGTTGCGGCGAGAGCTCCATAAATGGCCCACCCTCTATCTTTGAAGCTGTTGCAAACGTTTCGGACCATTGTGCGCGGCGCTAGGGCGAGAGCACCATTTTGAATACGACCCGCCCTCCATCCTTGACGCTGTTGTAATTTCTAAGCCTCAACTTCGTAAGATCGCAGGCTGCACGCCCGGCCCGCCGTGCCGACACGCCTGGGGGGTCGGACAGCGAGAGGAGGAGGGAACTGGAGGACGAGAAGGAGGAGGAGGAGCAGGAGGAGGAGGAGCAGGGGGACGATGACGAGCGTGCAGGTATCCGATCCGCCTGGGCCTCCAGCACGCGAACCTCCTCCCCGAGCAGCAGAACGGACTGCCGACGAACGAGACCACACTGCCCCGGCTCCTTCATACCTCCTCCTGCAGCTCCTCATCCTGCTCTAGCTCCGCCTCCTCCCCCTCCTCCTCCTCCTCCTCCTCCTCCTCCTCCTCCTCGTCCTCCTCCCCTTCCTCGTCCTCCTCCTCCTCCGTAGCCATTTTGGCTCAAGCCATGTTGGCTCAAGGCCAAAATGGTGATTCATCACTGCATCAGCGGGGCGCACTGAAATTTCGCGCGCCCAAAGTCCTGCTTTACAGCAGGCGCCACGTGGCTCCCCGCGGAGCCGCTTCATGCCTGACGGGCCCAAGACCCCGAAAAAGGAGAAGAAGGAGAAGAAACATAAGCGCCATGCATCACGTGACCCCTCGGAAGTTTCTGGCCATGACGGTCGCAGTGCGGTTGCTGCTGCCAGCGGTTCTCTTCAGCTTCCTCGCGTTGCTGGCTCTGTGCCCATGGCAGACATCGACAATCATGGGAGCCAGGCCCTGCTCGCCGAATTCCGCAAGCTGGTCAACGCCGAGGCCTCGGCATCCATCAGCGAGAAGCTCGACTCGCTCTCCGGCGCCATCTCCAAAGATATGGAGTCCAAGGTCACCTCTTATGTGGCTGATGCGCTGGCACCACCTTTTGCCAGTCTCGACGGGCTACGTCGAGGACTGGCTGCTGTCCCCGCACTGGTGGAGGCGCCGCTTCTCGCCAAGGCACAGGAGAGTGTCGCCACACACTTCAGGCGCTACCAGGACCAGGTCGACAAGCTCAACCTGCGAGTGCAGGCCAACTCCCCCGCCATCCGCGAGCACGAGTCGGCAATCTCTGAGCTTCGCCGTGAAGGCCAACTCCTCAAGAGCGAGATGGGGGTGGCCAGCGACACTGCCAGGGTCGTCGACATCTCCGTATCGGGCTTCAGCCGCGAGACCGACCCCAGGTTGGTACGCATCTATTCCATTGCTCCTGTGCTTGAGCTTGACGTTAAGAAACTGGCCTCCGATTTCCTCAACGAGCTGGGCATCGCGCCGGCGGACAAGTACGCGGTCAAAGGTAAGAGCGTTGGCCAGCACTTCGAGACATCCTTCGGCGGTGCGCTGGTTCCTGTGCCCCGCTTGGTGGCCAAGGTTCTGGGTGGCCTGCACAAGGGCGGCAACTGGCGCCAGTTCTCTGTGGTCTTACCTGCTGATGGCCTCGCCAGGCTACACTTCGGACCTGACAAGTCGCCGCGCCAGATCGCAACCGAAGTCCGCGGCAAAAAGATCAAGCACGAGCTCGCCCAGAAGTGCGGTGGCACCAGGTTCTTCGACCGCGAGCGCGCCGTCATCACCCGCGACTGGGTCGATGTCGCCAAGATCGAGGCCCAGCCTCAGAGAGCTCCTGCGAAGCTACACTTGCACCGAGACTTCTTCGAGGACTCGTCGTTAAACCAGCAGGGTTTGATGGATGCGTTGCAGCCTGTGGTGTCTGGCGGCCGCGTGGAGCCCGACTGGTGCCTACTTCGAGCCGCTGGTGCACGAGCTTTGGCAGGGCGGGGCAGACGATCCTCTTGCTCGTCTTTCGTTCTCGGCGTGGAATTCCAGCGCCCTCCTCCAATGCAAGGGTGCCAAGGCTAACATTAAGACTTCCTACCTGCGCGCGCTGCGCCCTGACCGATCTGTTCTGGCACTGCAAGAAGTTCACGGCAGCCGTCTCCAACTTGCTCGCTTCGTTCATCAGGTCGCCCCTGGGGTACTGGTGAAGTCCTCCTTCATGCCTGGGCCACATGGTGCTCGCCGCGGTGGTGTAGCTACGCTGCTTCCTCCTGGCGTTCCGTGGGGCGACTGCTCTGTCGCTGATGTGCTGTTCCCTACGTCTCCACATCACTTTCGGCTTGGCCACTCTGTATCACTACAATGTCCATGACCATTGCTTGAATGCGTCGCAGAAACGCATAGTGACGAACCAGCTTGCACGAAACCGGCGTGAGGTCGAGCTTGCGCCCGACAAAGAGTCTCTTCGTGGTGGTGGGCGACTTCAATTATGCACTAGTGGACGATCGACCGCTTCATCTCCCGCAAGTGGCGCGACCCTCTGGGCATCTTCGTGCCGTGGCGCCTCGTTGGCGAGAGGCTGTGGGGTCGCTGGTTGAGATCCGAGTGGGTTACGGCACGCGCTACACGGCCGCTACCAACACCGTCTCCCTCATCGATCGCTGCTTTGTGGCGCTCCCTGGACGGATGCAGCGTCAACTCCACCTGCGCGCTGTGCTTCGTCAGACTCTCGGGCGGGTCTCCGAGCGGAAGATCAGCGACCGCGCGGCGGTGGCAGTTTTTATGCAACCCAAAGCTCGTCGTGACCCACGGCGTTTGCCGATTGCGAACCACGCGCTGGCCTCCACGACGAATAAGAAGCCTTACCTCGACCTCTCCCACCTCGCCGCCTCTGGCGCTCGAGGAATGCAAGAACTTCCTGAAGGACATCGCGCGTCTGGCGCGCGACCAGCGCGTCTTCGCCGATCCGCTGCATCTTGTTACGCTGCTACAGCTTGCACGCTCTATGGCGAGAGCGGCGTGTAGAAATGGGCCTGAGCTTGCCGAGCGTCTGCTTCGCTCGCGCCCTGCCACCAAGGACTTCCTGCTCATTGACGGACGCCAGGTGCGCCTGCACAAGGTTGGGGGCTTCCTTGCTTGGACCGGCGGGGCGCAGTGGTCTGCGGCCGAGCGCCGCCAACGTGATCTTCACGCACTTCTCGAAGCTCAACCTCAGCATGGACGAGCTGCCCAGCTTCGCGGTCACTGGCAAGCGACTACTCGGATGATGATGATCTGGGCGCCGAGAAGCAAGACACTCCGCCTCCTTGGCATCGTCCTGGATGACGGTTCCGCGCTCACTGACGCCTTGGTCATGTTCTGCGCGAAGATCCAGTATTGGGCTCCCGTTTTCACCGCCAAGCCCCGCGAAGAAGCCCCAGGCTTGCGCTATCTCGATCGGCTGGGACCTGCTGCCGAGCTTCGGCATTTGCCTCCTCCTACTTTGCAGGATGTGCGGCGCGCGCTCCTTCATGCTCGTCCTGCCGCTCCTGGGCTTGATGCGCTGCATTATGCCGCGTGGCAAGCGCAGGAGCGTGGTGCCCAATTGCTTTTTGACGCGGTTCAATGGCAACTTCAAGGTCATCTTTCGCTGGCGAGCTCTACTGACATGCTCCAGGTGTTCATGCCCAAGGGCGCTGGTCCCGCCGACGTGAATCCTGAAGGTTGCCTTCGCACGGCTGCCAACCTCCGCGCGCTCGGCCTCCGCGGCGCGGGCGTGAAGATTTATGGCGGCCGCCATCAATTTCTCGCTGAAAAAGGTGGCTGCGATCGTAGTCCCACGGGCGCAGCGAGGCTTCGTCGCCCAGCGCACTTTATGACCAGCATCCTGGAGCTGGACGTTGCTGCCCGCGCCTGCAGTGCACGAGAGGATGCCCATGAACTTTTGTCTGTGCTGTCCTCGCTGGATGTGGCGCCGGCGTTTCCGTCGCTGGCACTGGGCTTCTATGTTCGATGTTCTTCGTCGGATTCGTCTTCCTCCGCCTCTGCTGGCCTGTCTTGAAGTCTTCGACCAGCTCATCTTGGGCTGGCTTATGATGGATTGGGAACTTGCCCCGGGTTTGATTATCTTGTCTGGTATTGCGCAGGGCTGCCCGACGTCGGGTTCGCTGTTCGCCATTTCCACCGCGCCATTTGCACAGGACCTGCCGAATACGATTGGCTTGCGCCATCGCAGCGGTGTGCGCTGGTGCGCTGGCGACATCGGCGGCGTGCTGTGCGCGCTGCGGGTTCTCCTTGCCATCTTCAGAGTGCTCGATATTGCAGCAAGGATTGTCACGCTGACCATCGAGCCCTCCGAGTGCAGCATAACGCCCTTGGCCGATGCCTTCTCGGAGTCGCTGAAGAGCCTGGTGCGCGATGCCGTTGGCCTTCTGCTACCGCAAGGGCCCGATTTTCAAATAGTGCCCGTGCTCAAGTACCTCGGCCATTGGCCTGGTCCTTCAACAGACGATCATCTTCAATTTCGGGATCCGGTGGCGAAAGTGATTTCGAGAAGCGTGGCCCTTGGTCGTAGCTCTGCTCCTGCTTCAGCGTTGGCGCACTACTACTCGTCTAATGTATGTCGTGCTTGTCCTACGTGGCGCAACTGGTACCTTTGCCTGCGGATTCTCGTCAACGCGAGCTGGGCATCCTGGCTTCCACCTTTCGCCTGCCGCTGGGAGCGCTTCAGCGAGCACGAGATCTTCGGCTTCGCGACTGGGGTGGGCCGCGGATTGCATCATGGAGTTCGGCCGCGACTGCGGCCATGATCCGAGCAGCACGGGCGACCTTCGGCGATGTCGTTGAGCCGCTCTTCTGCAAGTTCCAGAAGGAGGAACACGAGCAGATCTTATCCTTGCCTGTGACCATGCTGAACTCTGCGGCGGAGGTGGCCATGCTCTACCCGCCCTTCTGGGCCGTGCCGAGCTTCGTTGCACGCCTGCATGCTGTGCGGGGGTGCGCGCGCGGTGCCCTGGCCTTTCTGCCCCTCGTCTCTTGCGCGCTGGACGCGGAGCTCAAGGGCGCGCGCTGGTCGAAGCTGAGCTGCCCCCAGATCCTCGTCTTCCTGCTTCTCTGGTGCCTCCTCATAGCAGCGCGACCTTGGGAGGGCAAATTTGGGAGGCATCACGTCGTGGCCAAGGAGTGCCTCAACGAAAGCCGAAGTGGCAGCGCGCCGTCAACGAGGCCCTGCTCGAAGAGCTTTCCACGTCATCTACGATGCCGAGCTGGGCAATGGGAACTGCGTTGAAGTGGTGGCCGCAGGATCTGCCTCTCCTCTCGACGGTGAACTGGGATCTGAAGATGGCGGCCCTGCTCCAGCTGCCGACCTCGTGGGCATGGCTGGCAAGGAGATCTCGGGGCAACGCCTGGATGACATCCTGGAGGATCCTTGGTGACAAAGGGCGCCGCGCCTGCCTATTCGGGCGCCCGCGGGAGGAGGACCGCTTGAAGCACTATGTGGCATGCCCGACGTTCTGGCGTGCAACAAGGATGGCCCTCGCTATTTCTGCTGCTGAGATGCCCGTTCATCGGCTTGATCGGCTTTGTCCTCGCCGTCCGCTTCTTGACCACTACTACGAGTGCCTGGTCGTGGCCTACACGACCTACCACAACATCAGGGGCTGTGAGGCAGAATTCGCCTTCGACGACCGCGTGGAGCACCTGAAAGCTTCCGTGAGAGGCCTCCGCCTAGCCCGCCGCGCGCCCGCGGTCTAGGCGCCCGGAGGAGAACAGTGGCGCCAAGGCACGGGGCGTCCCTCCTCCTCCTCCTCCTCCTCCTCCTCCTCCTCTTCCTCCTCCTCCTCCTCCTCCTCCTCCTCCTCCTCCTCCTCCTCCTCCTCCTCCTCCTCCTCCTATCCTTATTCCTTATTAGAATATACTCCTACTCCCCCCCCAGGCCGGCAGATAGGGGCCCCATCCGGGTGGTCCCATCCTAACCTGTAAAAAAACAATACAACATCAACATTTTTCTTATTTTTTCCTCTCGACATGGACGTCCTGTCGTCCACGGCGATAATCCATTGCAGAAAATACCACAAAGAGCACACGCGCGCGTTCATGTCAGAATCCTACCGAACACCGTGTGTTTGCAAGCATTTCAACATAAAAACATCAAAAACCCAATGCTTTTTCACAAAAAATCTACACATTTCCTGCCCGGGCTCTCTTGCTGAAATCATAGGAAAACCATAGGAATCTTAAGAATTCGGTCAAATCCAGCGATTTCACGTCATCGCGCGGTGCACTCGCGATGCTCTGTCATGCACCCAGGCCGCGAATCCTGTGCAAAAAATACCACGCGGGCGACATGCGCGCGCGTCGCCGCGAGCGCATGCTCAAATCCTTCTAGAGTCGTCGCCGTCATTGGCACCGTCGCATGGACGTCCTGTCGTCCACGTCGCAAAATGCATGGCAGGAATGGGACCCGGCTTACCGGGCCGTTCTCGACACGGCCACCTCTGGCTTCCTGCGGTGTACCGGGCCATTCTCGACTCGTCTGGCAATGCGTGCGCGGCATTCAACACGCGCTCGCCAGTTCCCGTCGGCAACCGCCATCGCGGCCGCATCAGCTGTACCAAACCGGCTGGCCGGTGTGACTTCGGCCCCCAGTTGTGCCAGCTTTGCTTCTTATGTTGTGGGAGGGCGGGTGGGACTGGGCATGCCATGCTTGATTCGTTCGAGCTGGCTAGCTTGACTCCTACTCCTACTCCTGCTCCTGCTCCTGCCCCTGCCCCTGTCCACGAGACCTTCCTGCAAGCCATACGCGGCTCCGCGAGAACCTGGCCACTACCCCCCGCTCGGGTGTGGTCGGCCACCAAACTGCGGACGGACGCACGGACGACACCGTGCAGAATGCACGTCCTGCACGGAGATGGCCACTGCCACTTCGGCTGCGGCGCGGGCGAGGGCAGCGTCCAGCTCCAGCACGGCACGAGCTGCGCGAAGGCGTGGCACCAGCCGAGCCCGCCGTGCGGCCTTCTGAGCGGCGAGCGCTCGAGTCTGACTTCCTCAAGCAGTGGCGAAGCGTCCTGGCTCGCCTACGTATAACCCTACCAAACAATAGATTGAGAACCTTTTGTGGTTTCCACGACAATGTTCTTAGAACATGTCTGGCGGATATTGTCTTGTTTGAACACATCGGGACGGTCGGTCCCTGCTCAAGTTCCACGGCGCGGACGGGATGCCGAGCGCGGCGGCCCGGATGTCCGCAGGCCACGCGCGTCTACCACATGACGAACGACGACTCGCCCCTCGATCCCCCGCAGCAGGCAGCTGTCTGCCGTCGGTGCCGCCCGCTACGACCTAAGGCCAGAGCCTGGCCTCTCGGGCGGAGCGGGGCTGCGCCGAGGCTAGAGGGCTGTTGAACGTCCCATCGGCGACGTTCGCTCCTCCTTCTACTCCTTACCCTCTGCTTCCCCTCCTCCTGCCCCTCCTCCTGCTCCTCCTCCTCGCCCTCCTCCTCCTCCTCCTCCTCCTCCTCCTCCTCCTGCTCCCTCCATCCCTTACCGTCCCTTCATCCCTCCCTCCTCCTGCCCTCCTGCTCCAGATCCTTCTCTGCCTCCCCAGTGTATGCGCGGAAGCTCCCCCCAAATACTTGCCTCCCTCGAGGGATCCTCCGCGGCAGCCAGAAGGGGCTCGCCCGCAAGTGCGCGAGGCCGTCGACTTCGGCGACGGGCGTCCCATGCCGCCTCGATTCGAGGCGCGGTGGTCCAGGCGTGGCGGGAAGATAGGAGGGGGGAGCAGGGATGAGATAGGCAAGCGGCGGGCAAGGGCGGTTGGCCCGAAGGGGGCGACAAGGCCTAGCAGGGGCCGTCGTACGATGTTGGTGTGTGGCGGGGCCAGCGCAACAGATGCACCAATGGGTGTGGTTGAGGTGACGGTAGCTGTACCAAAAGTACCTGCCACTGCGGCAGTCGAGGATGTAGCCAGTAGGGGAAGACGGAGCCGTGGTGGTGGTGGTGGTGGTGGCCGCTGTAGCGGCGGCGACGATTACTTACACCGAGCGGCCTGACTGCCCTATGGCGCTTAACGCGGGATGCCCTCTTCACCAACCTCTTCCTCGGCTTCATCTCTCTCTCTCTCTCTCGACGACGACGACGAGGACGACGAGGAGCGAGACCTCCCTGCCCAGGCTCCTGCAAGGCCAAGGCTACGTCACGTACGGCGTTGGCAAGTGGCACCTGGGACACTGGAGAAAGGACTCCACGTCCTCCTTCTCCTTCTCCTCCTCCTCCTCCTTCTCCTCCTCCTCCACCTCTCATCTTCTTCCCCTGTCCTGGTCCTCCACCACTACCCATCCCCCCTTGCCCCTCCTCGCTCTTCCTCGTCCCGCGTCCCCCCTCCTCCTCCTCCACCTCCTCCTCCTCCTCCTCCTCCGCCTCCTCTAGGAGGAGGAGGAGGAGAAATAGGAGGAGAAGGAGGAGGAGGAGGGGGAGGAGTGGGAGGAAACGGTAGGAGGCGGAGCAGGATCGGCAGGAGGTGGAGGCGGATACGAGAGGACCTCATCCCGACATGGAGGGGCTTCGACCGGTGGTATGGCTTCTTGGAGGGCGCGCAGGACCACTTCAACCACACGGACCGGTGCGGCGACCACGTTGGCCTGGACCTGTGGGAGGACGACCAGCCAGACACAACTCAGAGAGGCGTGTATTCCACGCACCTCTTTACTTCGAAGGCGGTGGAGTTCATCAAGAGCCACATGAGGCGTGCGATCCCGTCCCCGTTCTTTTTGTACCTGTCGTATTCTGCCGTGCACACGCCTCTTCAGGCACCCGATGAGGCGGTTGCTCGCTTCTCGCACCTGGGCGACAAGAAGCGGAGGGTGTACGCAGCAATGCTTTCCGTCATGGACGAGGGCATCGGCAACGTGACCAAGGCCATCCAGGATAGGGCGACGAGATCTATGCATATCCACTGCTCCTGGCCAGGCCCATCCTGGGCCCAGGAGCGGTGTATATGCCTCCCTGGCCAAGCCAGGAGGGCGTATACACAGCTCTTGGGCCCAGGATTGGCCTGGCCGGGAGCAGTGGATATGCATAGATCTCGTCGCCCTACCAGGAGGTCGATGGGCTGCTGGAGTCCACCATCCTGATCTTCTTTAGCGACAACGGTGGGCCCACCCAGGAGGGGGCCAGCAACTGGCCCCTGCGCGGCTGGAAGGGCAGCCTGTGGGAGGGCGGAGTCCGAAGCCAGGCTTCGCTGGGGGGGGGGGGGGGGGGAGGAGGCGGAGGAGGAGGAGGAGGAGGAGGAGGAGAGGAGGAGGAGGAGGAGGAGAAATATGAGGAGGAGGAGAGGAGGAGGAGGAGGAGGAGGAGGAGGAGAAATAGGAGGAGGATGAAAGGAGGAGAGGAGGAGGAGGAGGCGGAGGAGGAGGAGGAGGAGGAGGAGGAGCAACAGGAGGAGCAGGAGGAGCAGGAGAAGCAGGAGGAGGAGCAGGAGGAGGAGGAGGAGGAGCAGGAGGAGGAGGAGGAGGAGGAGGAAGAGGAGGAGGGGGGGGGTAGGGTCGGCGCGCGAAGGGGGGGGGGGGGCGGAACGGGAGCCACGGCGGCGCCTCTCAGAGAGGAGCCACAAGATGCCGATATCGCCACTCTGGGTTTCTTCATGAGCGTGGGGGGGGGTCCCCCCCGACGGGGGTCAACCTCGCCTTGCCGTCGCGCCGCGACCAGGGGTCGGGGCGCCCTCGCTCCCCGGTGGCTGCCCGCGGCGGGGGTCGATGCGGGGCTGTCGGCGGGGGTGACGCTCCCACGACGCTTATTAAGAAACTCGGAGTACTCCCCGGACCTCTCCCGGGGTGCGTCTTGACCAGAATCTTCGAGGCGAGTCCAGCGGTGGCGACGAGGGCCTCCCAGGAGGCCGAAAGAGGAAAAACGGGCGAAGGGTAGCGGTATGGGTACCTCCCCTTCCTCTGACCACCTCCTTTTGGCGGCGAGCCCGGGGGGAAGTGAGAAGGGCCGGACCTTCTCAGAAGGGTCGGAAGTCCCCCGACCTTTGAGAAGTTTTCTGAGCCTTCCCCGAAGACACACTCCACCTCTCAGAAGGCGCGAGGGCTTCAGAGAAGTCCCGCCGCCTTCTGAGAAGGCCTTCTCCTTCTCACCTCCCCCCTCGCTCGCCGCCGATCCTCAGCCCTCGCGGAGAAGCGCTTCACTGCCGAAGAGCTCCCTGCTCTCCTGGGAGGCCGCCCCTGTCGCCCCACCCTTGCTGCGCGCCGCCCAGAGGGGGAAGGACAGGGAGGAGAAGGAGGAGGAGGAGGAGGAGGTGGAGGAGGAGGAGTAGAAGGAAGAGCAGGAGGAACAGCAGGAGGAGGAGCAGGAGGAGGAGGAGGAGGAGGAGGAGGAGGAGGTGGAACGTTTTGGAACGTTTTGGCAAGCAGCTTCGTGCAACGGAGAGAGGGGAGGAGGAGAAAAAGAGGCAGACACCCGAGCCGACACCCCCGCGTCCGCTGCTCCGCAGAGCGCGGACGCCCCCTGGCCCCTACACCCCCCTCAGAAGGCGGGTGGGGTGAAGGCCCCGCCAGGGACGGGGTGGGTGCCGAGTTGGGCCTGCCAGAGGAGGAGGCCATGGCTACAGGCGAGCCTGCGCCGCAAGGGGCGCGCTTGCGCTCCCGTGCGCGCTCCCTCTGCTCGGCAGAGGGCTGAGATTCTCGCCTCTCGAAGCACAGCAACGGCCTTCGACGGCCCCGCGTACGAGGAGAATCACACATTCCTGCGAATTCGACCTAAGTTCTAGACGCTTCGCATATCCCCACCAGTTATGCCTTCCGCTCCCTGTCCGCTGCCTCGGAGCCGCCGACCAAAAAAAGTATTCCCACCAGCGCCCTGCAGCTAAGTAGGTTTGTTCGTAGGCCCGGACAACTTCTCTCGTCGCCTGTGCTCTTCGCTCGCGGCCGCGACCAAAAAAGTATCCCCACCAGCCCATCCAGAAACGATGCCAAAGGGAGTTGAGGTGATCAGGCGAATGCGGGAGCAAAGGGGTCGAACCGTGCGAAGGAAGGAGGAGGAGAAGGAGGCTGGATGGATGTATGAGGGAATGGGGGACGAAAGATGAATAGGAGGAGCAGGATGAGGAGGAGGAAGAGGAAGACGAGAAGAAGTAGGAGGAGGAAGGATGAGCAGGAGGAGGATGGCAAGCATCAGAGCCAAGCTGATAAGGAGGAGGAGGAGGAGGAGAATGAGGATGAGGAGGAGGAGGAGGAGGAGGAGGAGGAGGAGGAGGAGGAGGAGGAGGAAAGAGGGCGAACGGAAACGCCATACGCCTCTTGAATGACTCTCGGAGTCTCCTCTGGTGTCACTTGGAAGTGAAAAGGAGGAGGAGGAGGAGAAGGAGGAGGAGGACGAGGAGGAGGAGGCGGGGGAGAGAGAGAGAGAGAGAGAGAGAGAGGACGAAGGAGGGAGGAGGAGGAGGCGGAAAAGGAGGAGGAGGAGGAGGAGGAGGAGGAGGAGGAGGGGAGGAGAACGAGGAGGAGGAGGAGGAGGAGGAGGAGGAGGAAGAACACATGACGATCAGAACAGCCTCCTCGGATGGTTCTTGTTTTTCTGGGGGGGGGGGCTCTTGCAGCGTCTGGGGGGGCAGCTTGGGTGCCTCAGGGATCCTCTTGAAGCCTCTTGGGGGCCTCTTGGGAGCCTCTTGGAGGCCTCTTGCGTGCCTCTTGGGGCCGTCTGGGCGCCTCTTGGGGCCCTCTTGGGGCGATCTTGGGAGCCTTGGATACGCTCTTGGGGCCATCTTGGAGGACATCGATCAAACAACCGAGGTTCCTTAATTCGCGCTGCCCCTCTAGAGTCTTTTAACTCGCCTCTTGGGGCGCTCTTGGAGCGCTCTCGGGCGCTTTGGAGGCCGTCTTGAGGCTCTCTTGGGCCGTCTTGGAGCCATCTTGAGGCCTCGGATGGCCATCGTAAGCGAAAAGACAAGAAGGCAACACTCATTGGTTTCCTTTGGTGTTGGAAGGATTTGGGCCTCTTGGCGGCCTTCTTGGATGTCTCGGAGGCCTCTTGGAGCCGTCTTGGAACCTTCTTGAGTATTATTGAGTCTTCTTGTAGCATCTTGGAAGCCATCTTGAGGCATCTCGGGCTATCTTGAGCCATCTTGGAGGTCATCTTAGGCTCTCAGAGGCCCTCTTGGAGCCTTCTTGGGCCACCTTAGAAGCTCTCACCGCTCGCGACCGCCCCCGTCCAGGTCCAGGGGAGGGGGCAGGGGGAGGGGTCCCGAAGGGGACGACGGGGATTGGAAGAGGAAGCACTTTCGACCACCTTACGCCCTAAAGGGCTGGTGGGCTTCTCGAGGCCTTTTCGTGTGGGTGCCTGGCACACGGGCACCAACTGGCGCCCATCGACGGTCGCCGTCCTACCCTACACAAATACTGGAGCGTGTTTCTTTTTTGCATGGCGCATCATCGGCATTCTAGCTCCCTCCCCCCCCCCCTATAACGTAACGCCCCTCTCCCCCCCCCCAGTGCGCTCCGGGCACTGCCGCCGTGCGCATCGGGCGGCGGGGGGGAGGCGTTACATTATACCCCCCTCCCCGGGGCCCCCTCCCGCCCACGAGAATGCGATAGTGCCCGCTATCGTCGAGGAGGAAGAAGCGCGCTCCTGGCAGAAAGACGCACTGTGCACATCCCAGAAGTCGGGAGGCCAGCCCGTGGGAAGGAGGCAGAGCCGCTCCGCCGACATTCTGCGGGCCCAGCGAACCGAGACGGCACCATCGGGCGGAGGGAGGGACAGCCCCTGGGGCAGGGATGCCGGGAGCTCGAGGGGCCGGCGTTCTTGTCGCACAGCAGTTCGCACGCTCGCAACGACCGGACGAGCCGAAGGAGCAGGAGGAGGTGGATGATGATGCTGATGATGATGATGATGATGGTGATGATGATGATGACGATGATGATGACGATGATGACGATGGTGATGATGATGATGATGATGGTGATGGTGATGATGATGCTGGTGATGGTAATGGTGATGGTGATGGTGATGATGATGCTGATGGTGATGATGACGATGCTGATAATGATGATGATGCTGATGGTGATGATGACGATGCTGATGATGGTGCTGATGCTGATGCTGATGATGATGATGCCGCTGATGCTGATGATGATGATGCTGATGATGGTGGTGGTGATGGTGGTGGTGGCGATGATGGTATTGATGATGATGATGATAATATTGATATTGATGATGATGATGATGATGATGACGGTGGTGGTGGTGGTGGTGATGATGCTGCTGATGCTGATGCTGCTGATGATGATGATGACGACGATGATGATGATGATGATGATGATGCTGGTGATGGTAATGGCGATGGTGATGGTGATGATGATGCTGATGGTGATGATGACAATGCTGATGATGATGCTGATGCTGATGATGATGATGATGCTGATGCTGATGCTGATAATGTTGAGGATGGTGCTGATGCTGATGCTGATGATGATGATGCCGCTGATGAAGATGATGATGATGCTGATGATGGTGGTGGTGATGGTGGTGGTGGTGGCGATGATGGTATTGATGATGATGATGATCATATTGATATTGATGATGATGATGATGATGATGATGATGATGGTGGTGGTGGTGATGCTGCTGCTGATGCTGATGCTGCTGATGATGATGATGACGACGATGATGATGATGATGACGATGCTGGTGATGGTAATGGTGATGGTGATGGTGATGATGATGCTGATGGTGATGATGACGTTGCTGATGATGCTGATGCTGATGCTGATGATGATGCTGATGCTGATGCTGATAATGTTGATGATGGTGCTGATGCTGATGCTGATGATGCCGCTGATGAAGATGATGATGATGATGCTGATGATGGTGGTGGTGATGGTGGTGGTGGTGGCGATGATGGTTTTGATGATGATGATAATATTGATATTGATGATGATGATGATGGTGGTGGTGGTGATGATGCTGCTGCTAATGCTGATGCTGCTGATGATGATGATGACGACGATGATGATGATGATGATGATGGTGCTGGTGATGGTAATGGTGATGGTGATGATGATGATGCTGATGGTGATGATGACGATGCTGATGATGATGCTGATGATGATGATGCTGATGCTGATAATGTTGATGATGGTGCTGATGCTGATGATGATGATGATGCCGCTGATGAAGATGATGATGATGCTGATGATGGGTGTGGTGATGGTGGTGGTGGTGGCGATGATGGTATTGATGATGATGATGATGATGATGATGTTGATGTTGATGATGATGATGATGATGATGATGATGATGATGATGATGGTGGTGGTGGTGATGATGCTGCTGCTGATGCTGGTGCTGATGATGATGATGATGACGACGATGATGATGATGCTGGTGATGGTAATGGTGATGGTGATGGTGATGATGATGCTGATGGTGATGATGACGATGCTCATGACGATGCTGATGCTGATGATGATGATGATGCTGATGCTGATAATGTTGATGATGGTGCTGATGCTGATGCTGATGATGATGATGATGATGCCGCTGATGAAGATGATGATGATGCTGATGATGGTGGTGGTGATGGTGGTGGTGGTGGCGATGATGGTTTTGATGATGCTGGTGATGGTAATGGTGATGGTGATGGTGATGATGATGCTGATGGTGATGATGACGATGCTGATGACGATGCTGATGCTGATGATGATGATGATGCTGATGCTGATAATGTTGATGATGGTGCTGATGCTGATGCTGATGATGATGATGCCGCTGATGAAGATGATGATGATGCTGGTGATGGTAATGGTGATGGTGATGGTGATGATGATGCTGATGGTGATGATGACGATGCTGATGACGATGCTGATGCTGATGACGATGATGATGATGATGATGACGACGATGATGCTGATGATGATGATGCTGGTGATGGTAATGGTGATGGTGATGGTGATGATGATGCTGATGGTGATGATGACGATGCTGATGATGAGGCTGATGCTGATGATGATGATGCTGATGCTGATAATGCTGATGATGGTGCTGATGCTGATGCTGATGATGATGATGCCGCTGATGAAGATGATGATGCTGATGATGGTGGTGATGGTGGTGGTGGCGATGATGGTATTGATGATGATGGTAATATTGATATTGATGATGATGATGGTGGTGGTGGTGGTGATGATGCTGCTGCTGATGCTGATTCTGCTGATGATGATGATGATGACGACGATGATGATGATGATGATGATGATGACGATGCTTGTGATGGTAATGGTGATGGTGATGGTGATGATGGTACTGATGGTGATGATGACGATGCTGATGATGATGCTGATGCTGATGATGATCATGATGCTGCTGATGCTGATAATGTTGATGATGGTGCTGATGACGTTGCTGATGATGATGATGCCGCTGATGAAGATGATGATGATGCTGATGATGGTGGTGGTGATGGTGCTGGTGGCGATGATGGTATTGATGATGATAATGTTGATATTGATGATGCTGATGATGGTGGTGGTGCTGGTGGTGGTGATGATGCTGCTGCTCATGCTGAGGCTGCTGATGAAGAAGATGATGATGATGCCGGCGATGATGATGATGATGATGCTGGTGATGGTAATGGTGATGGTGATGGTGATGATGATGATGCTGATGGTGATGATGACGATGCTGATGACGATGCTGATGATGATGATGATGATGATGCTGATGCTGATGCTGATAATGTTGATGATGGTGCTGATGCTGATGCTGATGATGATGATGCCGCTGATGGAGATGATGATGCTGATGATGGTGGTGGTGATGATGGTGGTGGTGGCGATGATGGTATTGATGATGATGATGATAATACTATTGATATTGATGATGATGATGATGATTGTGGTGGTGGTGGTGGTGATGATGCTGCTGCTGATGCTGATGCTGCTGATGATGATGATGACGACGATGATGATGATGATGATGATGCTGGTGATGGTAATGGTGATGGTGATGGTGATGATGATGCTGATGGTGATGATGACGATGCTGATGATGATGCTGATGGTGATGATGCTGATGCTGATAATGTTGATGATGGTGCTGATGCTGATGCTGATGATGATGATGATGCCGCTGATGAAGATGATGATGATGCTGATGATGGTGGTGGTGATGGTGGTAGTGGTGGCGATGATGGTATTGATGATGATAATATTGATATTGATGATGATGATGGTGGTGGTGGTGATGATGCACCTGCTGATGCTGATGCTGCTGATGATGATGATGACGACGATGATGATGATGATGATGCTGGTGATGGTAATGGTGATGGTGATGGTGATGATGATGCTGATGGTGATGATGACGATGATGATGATGCTGATGCTGACGATGATGATGATGATGATGATGATGATGATGATGATGATGCTGATGCTGATAATGTTGATGATGGTGCTGATGCTGATGCTGATGATGATGCCGCTGATGAAGATGATGATGATGCTGATGATGGTGGTGGTGATGGTGGTGGTGGTGGCGATGATGGTATTGATGATGATGATAATACTGATATTGATGATGATGATGGTGGTGGTGGTGATGATGCTGCTGCTGATGCTGATGCTGCTGATGATGATGATGACGACGATGATGATGATGATGATGATGATGCTGGTGATTGTAATGGTGATGGTGATGGTGATGATGCTGATGGTGATGATGACGATGCTGATGATGATGATGATGGTGATGATGATGATGATGCTGATGCTGATAATGTTGATGATGGTGCGGATGCTGATGCTGATGATGATGATGCCGCTGATGAAGATGATGATGCTGATGATGGTGGTGGTGATGGTGGTGGAGGTGGCGATGATGTATTGATGATGATAATACTGATATTGATGATGATGATGATGATGATGATGATGATGATGATGATGGTGGTGGTGGTGGTGGTGGTGCTGATGCTGCTGCTGATGATGATGCTGCTGATGCTGCTGCTGATGCTGATGCTGCTGATGCTGCTGCTGCTGCTGCTGCTGCTGATGATGATGATGATGATGATGATGATGATGATGATGATGATGATGATGATGATGATTAGGAGGCGGAGGAGGAGGAGGAGGAGGAGGAAGAGAGGAGGAGAAGGGATGGGAGTTCACCACCAGTTTCTGGGGTCCGAAACTGTCAACGAAACCACCCTGAAAGCCATGTCCCCGAGCTTCCCCCAAGTGGAGGCGAGGAAGAGGAGGAGGAGGAGGAGGAGGAGGAGGAGGAGGAGGAGGAGGAGGGCCAGGCCTTCGTGTGGTCGCCGCTGATGCTGCCAGAGCTCCGCGGCAGCTCCTGGGGTGGTCTGCTTCATGTGACCGACATCATGCCCACGCTCGTGGGGCTCGCCGGTGGTGCTGTCCCAGAGAGCCTCGACGGCGTGGACTTCTGGGCCCCGCTCGTCCACAACAGGACCTTTCTTCAACAATGGCTCGGCGGCGAGCCCCAGGGCGGAGAGTTGGCGGGGGGCTTCTCAGAAGGCTCAGGGGGGGCTGCGCAGGGCGCGAGGGCTTCGGAGCCTTCTCGCAAGAGGCTTCCGAGAGGCTTCTCGGGGCGCGAGGGCTTCCGAGAAGCCCCGCCGCCCTTCTGGGGAAGCTCGTCCCCCCTCCCTTCCCCTGGGCGCGCCACCGACCGGCGTTTCTCCCGAAGTCCGGCCTATCGTTAGGTCGGGCATGTCCCCCCACAGGCAGATTTTGGACGAAAACTTAAAGATTCAAAAACATTCAAAATTAGCCAGGCGAAGGACCCAACCATATGCAGTTGTGAGCACCGTCGTTGTATGCACCGCATTCGGAGGAGCTCCTTATAGGGCCATGAAACGTGTGAGGAGTGTGCCACAATTTGTCCGGTGGGCGCATGCGAAAGCAGCCACTTGGGCCGTCGGTGGAATTCCCTCTTGGGCCACGAAACGCGTGAGAGGTGTGCCGAAATAGGTGCGGTGGGCGCATGCGAACACAGCCACTGGGGCCGTGCCAAAATGGGTGCGGTGGGCGCATGCGAACGCAGCCATTGGCGCCTTCGGTGGAGCTCCCTATGGGGCCACGAAACGCGTCTCTTCTCTCGTCTCCTGCTCTTTCGCTTCGTGCCGGCATGAGCTTCCCGTGCAGTGCACCGCTCGCTCTGACCGGCGCCTGACCGTCTCGCGCACCCTGGCGCCCGCGGACTTAGGGATTGGAGAAGCCAGTCGATCTCGCTTGGGTCAGATCCAGCCTGGGCACTGCGGTCGGCGGCGTCGGGGCAGGAGGGGCGCTGGAGGCAAGACGGGGGGGCCGATGGCCCAGCAGCGGCGCCGCCGTCGTGGGGGTCCGCTGGTCGCGAGGCGGACCCGTGCGACGACGCAGCGCGTGCGCAAAGGATTGGGGCCCCTGCGCGCCTCCAGCATGGCGGGGTCGTCCTGTTCTGTGGGGGCAGGGAGGAGAGGGGGGAGACTCGGGTTTCAGCCTGCGCAGGAAGAGGGGGACTCGGGTTCGGCGAGGCGGCGAACAGAGCTCATGCGTGTGAGTTGCGTAGGGTCCTTTGAACCCTGGCCTTCCCGATGGTCCCGGGTCGGCACGGGATTCAGGGGGGCAGTGGACAGTGCTTGCTTGGGGCGCCGACTACCAGAGGGATCGGTCTCACCGCTCTGGACACGTTATTGGGCAACGCCTGCCGCTGTCTGAGGGGAGGGGGGGGTGGGGGGGGCGGAGGCACGGTTTACCTGGCGCGGAACGGGCAGCTATCCAGCTGCGTACGGCACGACCCGCTCCGTGCCTGGGCTGCGGGTATGAAGCCTATTGAATGTTCGTTGGGATTTCGTGGGCGGCCTCTCGGGGGCCTCTTGGAGGCAGTTTTGAGGCCTCCTGGGGGCCGTTTTAAGGTTTCTTGGGGTCTTTTTTGGATTTCTTGGGGGGCCTCTTGGGGGCCCCTTTGGGGCCTCTTGGGCGTCTCTTGAGGCCTCCTGGGAGCCCCTTGGGACCGAAGGCTCGGATTTTCGGTTCGTGTTACCTCTCTTGGGCTCCTTTTAGGGCCGTCTTGGCGCCCTCTGGGGCCGTCTTGGGCGCCTCTTCGGCCGTCCTGGGGCGCCCTTAGGCCGTCTCGCGGCCCTCTTGAAGGCCTCTTGGGCGTGTTTGGGGTGGTTTGGGGGGCCTCATGGGCAGTCGTGGAGCGTCGGGTTGCCGAAAAGGCGAGAACGCCAGAATCCTTCGACAACCTAAGGACATACAATAATTTCTGCCGCTTGAGGACCTCTTGGGAGGCCTCTTGAAGGCCTCCTCCACCCATTTCGACAGGCTCCGTGACCCCACGGTGAGCCCCACCGAAGGCCCCAGTAGCAGCGCCCGCATGGCGTCACCCCGTCCATTTCGACGCTCTCAGCACACGCTTCGTCACCCCACCTTCGTTCCACCTGCTTTCGGGCATTCACACTTGCATCTGTGTGGTTGGGCCTCTCGCCAGGTCGATTTTCTGATTGGGGTGTCTTTCGCGTAGTCACTCTCCCCGCGTTGTTGGGTCTCCAGGCTGCATGGGCTCCGCGGGCCTGTCTGGATCATTGAATTATTGCATGGATTGTGTTGCCGTTTTTGCTATTTCATGCATGCTGTTTTCGATTCACATTGCATTGGTTTGCGGTGTTTTGTGTTGGAGTGGCACGCGCTGAGATGCGTTGCCTTGCGTTTGCGTTGCTGGATTCCTTTCCGAAGAGCTGGGCGTTGCTAGCACTCTGTCCCACTGCCACTGCGCGTGTTTGTCCATGGCAGCGTTCCGCATTGCATTGTCGTCAATACGTCGCATCTCGATCCACGACCCTGTTCTTTGTTAAACCCATTCCCGATATATGTGCGGGGGCGTGCACGCGTGCAGCTGTGAGCTTGTCAATGGCTGGGGCCTGCTAGAACCTAAGCGCGTACGTGATTATAGCATCTGGTTATTACCATTGGTTGGTCTGTTAGGGTATGTGAATTTGAATGTTTCCCCCCCCCTGCCCCGTAGGGTGACGTGGCTTCGCATATATAGCATATTTGGCGCGGCTGTTGAAAGCAGGCCACTCGTCGGTCGAGGAAGCATAGGAAATCCTAACAGCTGTCAGGCGAGAAAGCAAGCATGCATGCGAGCATGGAATGTTCACGCACGTTCGCAAGCACGCACGCAAGCAACTGCGCAAACAAGCGCGCGATCAATCAAGCAAGCCTGCAAGCAAACACGGAAAGCAGCGAGCCCGATTTACGTCTAGGTTCAAGTTCTGATCCGATCCGGACAGCGGCCCTGGGGCGGCCGAGTCGAGCCGATCTTCCAAGAGCGGGCAAGGGTTCCCGCGCGCGAGCCCACGTGGGGGAAAGTGAGCAGAGCAGGACCTCGCCGAGGCTCGAGATCCTGCACAACGCCGACCCCATCACGCTCTGCTCGCCGGAGAAGCTGGCGGCTGGCACGCCTTGTGACTCCGACTGGGGCGGCGTGCGCAACGCGGCCATCAGGCTCGGCGACTGGAAGCTGATCCGGCGCCAGCCCGGGTCGCCGGCCTCCGGGCGTTTCGAAATGCGGGAGGGGCCACCGAGAGGCGGGGCTGGGATCGACTACGGAAGAGCATCGAGGGGGATCGAGGACCGCGAGGATCGAGGACCGCGAGGATCGAGGGTCCAGCGGGGAGGATCGAGGATCGAGAAGAACCGCGAGGAGGAGGAGGAGGAGCGCGAGGGTCGAGGAGGATCGCGAGGACAGAGGGCGATGATCCTGGGCAGAAGGGGCCCACGGGAGCGGCCCCCTGGGCCCCACGGGTGCCGGAGGCGTGCGCCCGGGCTTCGCCGCCCCCCGCCCTGGTGAAGTCAGGAGGGGAAACAAGAACACAGGCAGAATTCATCGTCGATCCCCCAGGGAAAATCTAGGAGCATATGGGAAGTGGGAGGGGAGACAAAAACCCAGAAAATATTAGAAGATATGTGGAATCCCGTTACTTGTGTCTATCTATTCGTGTGTCCCAGGGCTCCTTCAGCCCCGGTGGAGCCGCGCCCAAGGCCTCCCGGCAGTGGCACGACCGCTGGGTCCCGCCGCCAGAGTGGCAGCCGCCCTGGCAGCTGCTGCAGGCCTCCCCCGAGCCAGGCTCCGAAGGAGAAAGATCGGGCCGGACGAAAGGGGGGGATAGGGATCGGGGGGGGGGGGGTACGAAATTTGCTGCATGCAGCTGGTTTCGGCCCCGCCGGCAGGCCCATTCCTCGATAAATGGGCGCCTCCCGGCGCCGAGAGGCGCTGGGAAAATCAGCGCTATGTGAGCTGATTCTCAAATCCCCCCTCTGCTATCCCGCCGTTTCGCCCGACCCGAGAATGAGCGGCATAGAAAAACAACTTGCGGCGCTCCTCGCGGATTCCTTGGCTCCACATTGGGCCCCCCCAGGCGGCGCCTCTGGCGCAACCCCTGGCGCGTTCCGCGGTCAGTGAGGGAGGGGGGGCCCAGCGCAGATCCGAGAAATCCGCGCGGAACGCCAAAAGCTTGTGTTCATGGCGTTGTTTCTTCTTCTAAGGTTGCTCGCCGTGCACCTTCAGGTCGAGGGAGCAAGCACGATAGCCATGGCCAAGATGTGGTGGGATCTCGTCGGCATCGATCTTGGCTATGATCCATGCCAGACGTCGCCGATCCGCGAGGATGATCTACGAGTCGACGATGTCCAAGACGGACGACGACACAGATCGATACCGACGAATCCGTCTTCAATCTCTGTCATGGTAGTAGTTTTCTTTCCCTCCATCAGGAGCGACTTTCCTGACACGCTGCCCGACACCCAGATCTGCCTCTTCAACATCACCAGCGACCCGGAGGAGCGCTGTGACCTGGCTGGGTCTCACGGCGCGATCGTGCAGGTCCTTTTGAGGCGCTTGGACGTGTTCGAGGGTTCCGCCGTGCCGGTTAGGTTCCCGCCGCGCGTGCCCGACAAGTGCAATCCGGGTCGGTTCAACAACATCTTCCAGTGGTGGGCTGAGCCCAACGGCACGACGGCACAGGCGCTGCTCACGAGCCCCTACAGGCTCTGAGTTCGGCCCCCGTCGCCTGGAAGCAACGGCAGAGACCGGGGGCAAGGGCTGGGCAGGTCCTATTGTGCCCTGAGGCTACGCGTTCCCGCTGCTTGCGAAGCATACCCCTCGCGGGTTTCTTTGTCGCTGTTTGGTGAAGGCTTGCGGCTTAGTTTTCTCTTGCCGCATCCGCTGTACACAGTGAGTCGGCAAGCCCTTCACCCATATTGCAGCCTAGTCGCACGTTTCAGCGAAGTGGCATGTGCGTGTGTGTGTGTGTGTGTGTGTGTGTGTGTGTGTGTGTGTGTGTGTGTGTGTGTGTGTGTGATGAGGTTGGGGACCATTCCGCCACATGTTTGACAGGATTGCAGCAGATCTTCCACTTGGATTGTCCAGCTGCTTGCTGCAAATCCCGTCACTGTGCCTTTGCAGCAGGGCAGCAGGAAGAAGGTTGAACTTTTTGGGATTCTCGTGGGGGCTCATTGGGGCCCTCTTTGCGGCTTCTGCTGGGAGCCTGTCGAGCGCCAGTTGGAGGTCTCTGGGTCGTCTTTTGCGCAATGATGCCATGGAGCTCTCCCCGAAGTTTCGGTTGAGCCTGGGACGTGTGGACGGGCCTTGGGTCGCCTTGGAGCCTTCTTAGGCCACATCAGGGAGCTCTCGCGCAGTCTTGGATGTATCTTGGAGCGCTCTTGGAGCCGTATTGGGAGCCTCCCTAGTGCTTCCTGATGGCCTCGAGGCGATCTGAAGCTCACAATCTGCGGAAGCAACCAGAAAGTTGAAGCACCTACGGCTTTTCAATGCTGTTCACCTCGAAGGGCCTCGCGGGAGGCCTCCTGGGGCATCTCCTCGAGCCTTACGTGGGCCTCGCAGGGCAGTCGGGGGAGACGCTGGAGCCTCTAAGGGCCCCTTGTGCCGCGTCTTGCTGGGCTCCGGGCCTCTTGCAGCAGTTGTTGGGGGAGTTGCTTCTTGATGTTGGACCCAAGGGGGGCTGCCTTTCGAAAACTGCCGACACCCAAGCAGGCAGCATTTTGTGTTCCCCCCCCCAGCGTCCCCACCTGTCTTAAGTCGGGCCTGTCCCTCTACAGGGGGGAATCTTTAAAGAAAATCATAACACAACAAATAGTCTGGGGGCGATGTTTGGGGAATTGTTTGACAATTTTGGGGTCTGTTTTGACTGTTTTTTTAAATTTGTCGTCCACAATCCCCCTGTAGGAGGACAGGCCCGACTGAACCCTGGTCTGGCAAGTTGAACAATAGCCAGGGCTCCCAGAGGTGCGGCCAGCCCCCCTGCCAGCGGCAGAGGAGAGGGGGGGGGGTCGGAGGGGGAGGCGGAGTCACTCAGAGGAGGGAAAGGTGACCCCATGCCCTGGATAAGCAATCATCCCCCCGCGTTACGCCCCAGGTCTTGATTATCTCCGGCCACGACAGAGTTGGTCGGGGGAGCGGGGCGGCGAGGCCGAGCTTCAGTATCCCCGGGGAAAGTTAAGAATCGAAGTTGTTATCTTCATGTTGAGAAGAAGCATTATCACGAACATGTGGCAGGGCTATGGGCGTCTCATCATGTCAGCTATCGACGTGCTATCCGTACATCCGCACGTGCGACTCGCCGGAACAAAATATTTACTTATCCCCCGGAACCCCGAACTTTCTGATCTCCGGGGGGTTACTATTTGGGGCACTCGGTTACCAATACCCCTACCCTTCCCTCGTTTTCCCCTTCTTAGGCCTCCTCGGAGGCCCTCGTCGCCATGGCTGGATCTGCCACGAAATGCTGGTCAGAGCGCGCCCCGGGAGAGGTCCAGGGAGCCGCGGTCTCGGCACCGTGTTGGTTTCCCCGGTCAAGGGAAAGGGGAGGGGGGGGCAATGGCTCCCACCGGCCGAGCGGCTCACGGCCGCGCAGCTCGCAGCATGGCACGCCCCAGTCTCGGACGGCGGAGCCGTACCTGTACCCCACTTGTGCTGCCAGGCGTCGCGCGGTGCTCCGCCGTGGTCCGTCCCCATGCTGCTCCCTGCCGTTCGGATCGCCACGGTGCACCTCGCCTTCTGGATGCCAGAGTCGTGCGGCCGATCCCCACTGTGCCGCCGGTCGCAGCCGAACTGGCCACCTGCGCGCTGCTCGCCACGCTGCCTGGCCTTGGTGTGGCGCGAGGCGTGGCATGGCACCGTCCGCAGCCGGAGGGCGCGGACCGCGGCGGGGGCGATAGGGAAAGGGGGGGGGGGTACGAAATCTGCTGCATGCAGCTGGTTTCGGCCCCGCCGCCGGGCTCATTCCTCGACACATGGGCGCCTCCCGGGTCCGGGAGGCGCTGGGAAGACCGGCTGCGTGAGCTGATTCTCTACCCTGCCCTTTGCTATCCCCCCCTTTTCGTTCCCCCCGGGGAGAGGACCCCGCGGGACGTCCAGCCGTCGGCGGGCGCCTCGTCGCTCGGGGGAGGCTGCTGCGGCTGACGCCAGCCTCCCCCGTGAGGCTCCAAGGGGGCCGGGCGGCTGGAGTGGTCGCCTGGGCGATAGCCCAGGGATAGCTGCTGGTGCGGGTGGCCGGAGCCGTGCTGCTGCTCCCCGCCGTTCTGCTGGACGTCACATTGCTGGTCTCCCGCAGCACGCCCACTCCTGGATTCGGGCGATCGCAGGTAGGGATCAAGGTGGCGCAGAGTAGCGTCGGGTCCCGTTTCCATGGGACATCGCAGATTTCCGCCGCCGAGCGAGGCGGCACCGGCCGCATTTTGGGGAGGGCATGTCCCCCGATCCATGGATTTGGCGACCGCGCGCCAAGTCCATGGATCGCTAATCCATGTTTGCGCGCCCCCGAAGCATGCCCACTCCTGGATGCCAGGGTCGTGGCTGGGCGACGTGTTGCTGGTCGCCCCTGTGCTCCTCGAGCCCGCGCTGCTTGCCACACGGGTCGCCCCGCGTCCGGGTGTCAGGCACGTGCTGCCGCTCCCCACTGTGCTGCTGGGCGTCGTGCTGCTGGCCGCCGTTGCGCTGCCCATAGCCGACCCGCTCGCCGCACTGCCCGCCGATCTCAGAGTTGTGCTGCTGCTCCCCGCTGTGCTTGACGTCGTGGTCCTTGTCGCCGCCGGCACTTGTACCGAATACTGAACATGATGGAGGAACGTCAGGGACGTCAGGGTCGTGAGGCTGTCTGCGCCGCTTGGCAGAGACTAACGGAAATGGTCGCTCGTCCGTGTCACGGAATTGCGATGCGCGGGACCTTTGTCAGACGGCACGCCCGACAAATGGGCCGACGCGCCCGGAGTTGGACTCCTTGTGAACATTCGAAAATCATTCTCGGCTCTTCTGCTGGGACACGCTGGCTTGCCCACATATCCCTGAAGTGTGTGGCGGCATTTCTGGGCTCTATGCTGTCCCTTGCCACATTACCCTGCTGGTGCCACCGATATGGCTGCACTACGTCACGCTGCCCAGCGAGGTGGGGCCTGGAGTCGTGGGGCCGCACTCCGTCGTGCTGCTCCGCATCGCGCTGCTGGCACGCGCCACGGGATGATCTAGAGGGCTGGTCGAGACAGCAGATCATTATTCTAACACGCGCCACCGTGCCGATGGCAGCATGATTGCGGCATATTGCGGCACAGCGTTGCCACCTGCGTTTCCAGGCCACCGTTCGGTACATCAGCTTCCTCCGGGTAGGCTGGCCAGGGGGTTGTGCCAGGTTCGCCTCTTTTGACCCTGCGCCTGGCACATGCATGCATGCGCCACGGGTGCTGGTGCCAGTGTGGAGCGCGAGTGACCACACGCGGCATCCTGGTATGGAAAAGGGGACGCGCGCGCACTTCGAGACCCCTCTCCAGCAGCTGGGACCCTCCGCCCGAGCGCAGCGACGCGCGGTGGCGGCGGCCCTCGGCCGCTCCGCGCCCGGCCCCGTGGGGAGCCGCCGTCCGCCCGCGGCCCGCAGCGAGGCCCCACGCGGCCACGCGTGTGGCTGCCGCCGGGGCCGCTGAGGCCAGGGGGGCCCGCGAGCGAGCCCCGAGGCCCGGCAGGCGCCCTCGGCGCCCTCGGGGCGTGCCGGAGAGGCGGCCAGGCCCCCGGGGGGGGGGAAGGTCCCCCCCCCCTCCCCGGCAGGCAGCGAGCGCCGCCCGCTCGGCCAGGACGTGCCCCGTCGGCGCGCCCGCAGGGGGCGCTGGCGACGGCCCGCCGAGCGCGCCGCCTCCGGCCTGCGGGAGCGGCGTCGGGGGCGCCCCGGGCAAGACGAGCTGCGACGGCGCCTGCAGGAAAGGCCTGGGACCGCCAGCGGGGCGCGGCTGCGGCGCAGGCAGCGTCCCCCCCCCCCCCCCCCCCCCCGAGGCCCCTGCCGCCGCGCTTGCCGAGCGCCCCCCGCGCGGAGCTCGTCGAGCGCGGCCTCGGAGCCGCCAGCCTCGAGGGAGGCGGGGGCGCGGACGCGGCTCTCTAGGACTCGGGGCACGCAGCCGCGGCGGCGCGGCGGCGATTCCAGCGCGGGCGTTCAACGTCGAACTGCGATAGTGGACCGGAGTTGGATGACATCGAACGATTTGCCATCGGAAAGCCGTGATTTTTCAAGGTGCCACGATCCACGCGGTGCCAGCAGCCAGCGCGCAAGTCGTCGAGGCGTGAACGCGCAGCGTGACAGCACGTGCAACTCGTTTGAAAACCCGATGTTCGGCTATTCAATCCAATCGTATCGCTTCGCTGTGCCAGAACTGCGGTGAGAACTCCCGCGGCTTGGCAACAATGCACATCTGACCCATTTTGTCCCTGGTGGCGCGGTCACCAGAACTGCGGTGAGAACTCCCGCGGCTTGGCAACAATGCACATCTGACCCATTTTGTCCCTGGTGGCGCGGTCATTTTTTGCCATAGCTGAGCTTTTGGCAGCTGTGGGATCGATCGCGTATCGTTGCCCGCCCTTGCTAGTTGAATTCTCGTTTGTGCGCCACCACGTCTGACAAGCACGTCAGCGTTGGTGACTGCTCGAGTGGAAAAAATTATCCTGGCGAATGACCCAACCATAAGCAATTGTTCGTAACGCGTTGTGGGTGCCGCTTTCGGTGGGGCTCCCTATGGGGCCACGAAACGCTGCCTTGGGTGGGGGAACCGCATGCGAACTGCGCCATTGGGGCGGGCCTTCGGTGGAGCTCCCTATGGGGCCACGAAGCGCTGCCCTGGGTGGGGGAACCGCATGCGAACTGCGCCACTGGGGCCCTCGGTGGAACTCCCCATGGGGCCACGAAACGCTGCCCTGGGTGGGGGAACCGCATGCGAACTGCGCCACTGGGGCCTTCGGTGGAAATCCGTATGGGGCCACGAAGCGCTGCCCTGGGTACGGGAACCGCATGCGAACTGCGCCACTGGGGCCTTCGGTGGAGCTCCCTATGGGGCCACGAAACGTTGCCCAGGGTGGGGGAAACGCATGCGAGAGCAGCCACTGGGGCCTTCGGTGGAGCTCCCTATGGGGCCACGAAGCGCTGCCCAGGGCGGGGGACACCGCATGCGAGAGCAGCCACTGGGGCCTTCGGTGGAGCTCCCTATGGGGCCACGAAACGCTGCCCAGGGCGGGGGAACCGCATGCGAACTGCGCCACTGGGGCCTTCGGTGGAGCTCCCTATGGGGCTACGAAACGCTGCCCAGGGTGGGGAAATCGCATGCGAGAGCAGCCACTGGGGGGCCACGAAACGCTGCCCAGGGCGTGGGGAACGCATGCGAGAGCAACCATTGGGGCCTTCGGTGGATCTCCCTATGGAGCTACAGAACGCTGCCCAGGGTGGGGGAACCGCATGCGAGAGCAGCCACTGGGGCCTCCGGTGGAGCTCCCTATGGGGCTACGAAGCGCTGCCCAGGGTGGGGGAAACGCATGCGAGAGCAACCACTGGGGCCTTCGGTGGAGCTCCCTATGGGGCTACGAAACGCTGCCCCGGGTGGGGGAAACGCATGCGAGAGCAGGCACTGGGGCCTTCGGTGGAGCTCCCTATGTGGCCACGAAGCGCTGCCCAGGGTAGGGGGGAATGCATGCGAGAGCAACCACTGGGGCCTTTTTTTTATGCCAATGCTAACCGTGCGCAGCGCACGGCTCCGCCACCTCCACCTCTAGGCCCGCCGCCACGAGGAAGAGTAAGCCCTGCCCGCCGCCGACCTCGAACACGAAGCCGAGGGAGGAGGGCGCGCGCCGCGGCCACCCGCGCCAAGGACGGGGCCCGCCGCCGCCGCGAGCCAGCGAGGCCGCCGAGCGCCTTGGGCGCGGCAGCCGCCGCGGCGCGCCCCACCGCCGAAGGGTAGGGCGGAGCGGGGCCTAGACCCCCCGAAGGGGCGGCACCCCCGCTAGCGGGGCCCGCGTCCCCGCCTGCGCCCGGCCCCGGAGCCCCCAGCAGCCGCTCCAGAGTGGCGCGCCGCCTCGACGAGCGCGCGCCCCTCCTCCGTGGCCGCGATCCGCTCCGCCTCGGACTCGAGGGCGCCGAACATCGCCAGCAGCTTCGCGCGGCCAGCGGGCAGGCGCTCCGCGCGGAGCCCCAGGCGCTGGAAGGCCGAGTGCAGGCGGGCCTTGAGCTCCGCCACCGACTCCTCGGCACCGTCAGCACCAGCGCCATCCGCGGGCGCCGCGACGATCGCCACCGTGGCGGCCCGACGAACGTCGTCCGCCCACTCGTCGTCGTCCAGGTCGGACGCACATGCGGCAGCCTCCGCCCCCAAGCCAGGCCAAGGGCCCGCACCTGCGGCAGCGGCAGCGTCGCCAGCGTCCGCGCCACGGACGACGTCGATGTCCATGACCTCGCCAGCGGCATCGGCGGGCGCGGGAGCACCCGCCGCCTTCCGCGCAGCGCGGCGCGCACGGCGCCGCCGACGCCGCGCGGCACCAGCCACGGGGTCGGCGCCGCCTGCAGCGCCAGGAGGTCCGTCAGCAGGAAGTTCGCCAGCGGCGGGGACGCGGTCGGCGGCCGCAGGCGTCTCGGAGCACCCGAAGAGTGCTGCCGAGATCGCCGAGCGGGCCACCGCCGCGACAGTGCGCCGCGGCGCATTCGCAGCGACCGCCCCGCGCACAGCCGCCTCGACGAGG
>CAUYUJ010021104.1:94997-119997 GCA_963575745.1 Prorocentrum cordatum | reverse complement strand
TCAGAGCTTGCTTCTGTAGGGGTCCTGGCGGATATAAAGCTGAGGTGAGGTCGGCGGCCGATTTCGGTGGCCGGGGCCGGGTGCCCGGGTGCCCGGGGGTGCCCGGGTCGCCGATGTCGGTGGCCGGGCCCGGGTGCCCGGGTGCCCGGGTGCCCGAGGGGTGCCTGGGTGCCCAGGGGTGCCCGGGTGCCCGGGGGTGCCCAATAGCCCGACTGGCCAGTAGCCCTATAGCCCTATAGCCGTACAGCCCTATAGCCCTGTCGCCCTATAGCCTTATATCCCTATAGCCCTAATAGCCTTATATCCCTATAGCCCCATAGCCCCATAGCCCATATAGCTCTATAGCCCCATAGCCCTATAACCCTGTGGCCCTATAGGTCACAGTCCTATAGCCCGATAGCCCTATAGCCCTATAGCCCGATAGCCGTATAGCCCTATAGCCCAATAGCCCTATTGCCCTATAGCCCTATAGCCCTAACCAAAATCTGATTGGGTTTTTCTCTGGTATCGTAGGAAAATATGGGAAGTGGGTGGGAAGACGAAAACTCAACAAATATGAAAAGTATCGGGGATCATGCTATGCGTGTGTATTTCTCGGTGTGTCCTTGGGCACTTTCAGTGTCTGGCCAGCCATCTCCGCCACGCGCGGCCGCTCCCGCGCTGCTGCACCTCTGGCCGCTGCCCGATGCAGTGGTGCCCTGTGCGTTTCTGTCGGCCGTTCTCGCGTCGGTGCCCTATGGTTAAGTCGGGCCCGTCCCTCTACTGGGGGAATATTCAAAAATAGTCAAAACATAGTACGGGGACTATTCTTTCACAATTGTTCCGTATTTTGATTGTATTTTTTTATTTTTCGTCCAAAATCCAACCGTAGGGGGACATGCCCGACCTAACCCTATGGTTGCCCTCTGGCTGGTGCCCTACATGGCTGGTGCCCCAGCGCTGGTATCCTGCACGTCTGACTGGGCATCTTCGCCGCACGCCGCCGTGCTCGCCTCGCGGTTGCCATGCGGCTGCTGTCATGTGCGGTGGTGCGCTGTGTTTTGCGGTCGGCCGTTCTCGCGTCGGTGCCCGGTGGTCAGTCTCGTCCAACCCATCCCCATTCCCACTGGGCCGCTGTGGATCAGCCCCTCCATCTCTACCCCCGTTTTGGGGACAGGCGCCGCGAGAACCGAAGGGAGCAGCATATCTCCCTATCTCTATGATGTTCCAACCAACTTTAACTTTGATCACCAGCAAGGATTTCGAGCACCAAACAAGTTCCGAAACTCAAGGGTTTTTGCGTGTGGGACCCTGGGGGACATTCGTCCGACACTGTTTCGGCGCTGTTTCGGCGCTCTTACGGCGCTTTTCTGGGTGCTCGAAATTATGTATGGGATATGGCCATTAAATACGATAGGAGCAGCATAGGCCTATATTGGGGGGGTCATTGACCAGCGTGGCCAAGCCCATACAGCCAGACCGAGGTGTAAGATCGAGGTCGGTTCGTGGAGGGTCCCCTAGTGTTTTTTGCGCTTGTTGGATGTTCTTGTGCATCCTGGGAAGGGTACCCGTCATGTTCTTGAAGGATGTTTTTTGTCCTGGGTCCGACTGTGCCAGTGGGGAGGGGGATCCGATAGACGATGCTCATAATTGTTGGTACCCTGTGGCCTGTGGCTGATGTCCTGGCGGTTCGCCGTTTGCGCGTCGGTGGTCTGTGCCTTGTGCCCGACAGGTGGCTCCACTGCTGCAACCACTGCTGGTGCTACTCAGAGCTTGCACGTCGGGAGTGCACTGGCCTACTGCTTTGGTCGACTAGACGTAGACTGGTGCGGGCCCATTGGGGTCCCCCGATCGCCGAACGCGATGCAATATGAGCGTCTTGCGCGCTTGTGTTTGGTCCCCCCCGTGGCCCCCAAAAGGTCGCTCTTACCCAGGGTCACTCTTATCAAAGGTCACTCTTACCCAGGGTCACTCTTACGTGTAGCCGATTTGGGTCCGCGCGTTGGCATCCTTTGTTCCCATTTTGGGGGGCGTGTGCGGAAGTGTCTGGGAGGGTTCTCGTAGGTGTCCGTCGGCTTTCCAGGTATGTTTTGCATAGTTTCGGAGGTCTTCAAAAGGTTTCGAATGCTTCTGGATGGGGAGAAGAAGCAGGAGGAGGAGGAGGAGGAGGAGGAGGAGGAGGAGGAGCAAGAGGTTAGACTCGACCAAAAAGGTCTGGCAAGACACATTCGGCCCTAGGGGCCGCCCAGGCAACTGACCCACGCGCCCGCGCGCAGCGAACCGCACGCGGGCACTAGGGTCAGGGGGAGGAGGAGGAGGAGGAGGAGGAGGAGGAGGAGGAGGAGGAGGAGGAGGAGGAGGAGGACAATGGGGAGGGGGATGGGGAACAGGAGGAGGAGGAGGAGGAGGAGGAGGAAAGAGGAGGAGGGGGAGGAGGAGGGGGAGGAGGACAAGGGGGAGGGGGAGGGGGAACAGGAGGAGGAGGATGAGTCGAGGAGGAGGAGGAGGAGGAGGAGCAGGAGGAGGAGGAGGAGGCGGACTAGGGACAGAGGGACAGGGGCAGGGAAGCGGAGGGTCTGAGAAGGGAGTTGAGGGAGTGAGGGAGGAAGACGAGAGCGTAGGCGGGGATAGACGCAGCAGGGTAGGCAGCTTGAGGGGAAGGGGGGGGGAGTGGGAGGGTGTTGGTTTTGCTTTCCGCTGGGGATCCAGCAGCAGGGGGGAGTGGGTGGGGGGCAGAGGTGGATGGAAACAGGGCGGGTAGGGCTAAGCAGTGGAATGATGGCGCAGCTCTCCGCCGCACTGGCCCCCAGCTGGGCCCAAAGCCCACTGGGCAGGCAGGGAGCCGCCACCCGAAAGAGGAAAGGAGGAAGAAGGCAAAGCGGGGAGGCCAGAGAGCAGGGAGACAGAGTTGGCAGGGGGCGGTAGCTAACCGAATCAGGGACGCGTGGCGCGGTCCCAGGGGAAAGAGGGCGGGAGGAGCAGGAGGAGGGGGAGGAGGAGGAGGAGCAGGAGGAGCAGGAGGAGGAGGAGGAGGAACGGAGGAGGAAGAGGGGATGGGGGGGAGAGGCCGCGCGGCCGCTGACCTCGGCGCGGGCTCTCTGCTAGAACACCTGGATTTGGTGCCGCGTCTCGGCGAGGCCGTCCCCGACACCATGCAGCACCCGCCGCAGCAGAGCACTCTCGGACAAGAGGCGCAAAAGAAAACCGATTTGGCCTCGAGGCAGCTTTTGCACGGTCCTCCTCCTCCTCCTCCTCCTCCTCCTCCTCCTCCTCAAAAATGACAGCAGCAGGGTGCCTTTGCCCTGGCTGCTGGGGCCAGCGCGAAGCGCTGTGAAACATCTTGAAAAGCCCCCGAGCCGAGGGGCCCGGGCGCTAAGCGGAATTATGACGCCCCCGGGCCGGGGGGGCCCGGGCGCGAAGCGGGAATGACGTCATGTGACGACCGGAGCGAGCCACTTCGGCTGCAACCGACACCTCAACCACCACCACCACCAGGAGGAAGAGGGGGGAGGTCGTCAGCGTCGGCGTCGCTCGTCCCGCCGCCCGCCGCGCCGCCGCCCGCCGAGGGGGGCAGGGAGGGGAGGGGGGGGAGGCCCCGGAAAGCTCTCGGCGAATGGACAGCGTCCCCGAAAGCCCACCCGCCGCCGCGGCCGGCCCCGCAGAGGCCAGCAAGCGCCTGCAGAATGGCAATGCCGAGGCGGCACGCCATCACCTGCAGCTCAGCCCGGCGCCGAACCGAGCCACCAGCAACCTTAGTGATCCACCCCGGCTTCGAGGTGACCCTGGGCTGGGCCCCCCACCAGGCAGGCGCGACCCGCAGCTCCTTCCCAAGCTCGAGCCGACGTCCGGCAAAACGCGGGCACTCGACCCACAAGTGCCGAGCCGAGGCCCGGGCGTGCCCGCATCCGAAGGGGCAGGCGCACGCGCCGCCCTGAGAGGCAGAGCCACGCCTGCGGGTAGGCGTGCTCACCGCCCCGCCACGCCACACCGAGAGCAACGTCGCCTCGAATCGCCCCAACGACCGCCGGAACTGGGCCCAGGGCGGCGCGCTCTGACCAGCCAAATCGATCTCCCCGATACCGTCCTCGTCGTGGCGCGCGGGCCCAGGAGCTCCCCGTGGGCGAAGGAGCACCGCCCGGGCGCACTCCCGGAGCACGTGCTGCCCGCGATCGGACGAGGCGTCGAAAGCCCCCCGGGGGGGGCGGGGGCGGCCCTCGGGAGTCTGGGTTCGAGCTTCGCGGCTGTCGTCGGCAGCAGCGGCAGCGACCGCCGCCGCAGCCCTTGGGTCGAGCCCCGGAGCTGGGAGCAGCCACGCGCCCTCAGGGAGCGGCCTGGCCGAGACCGGGCGCAACCCGAGGACCCCGGAGTGCTCCGAGAGCGCCACCGACAACAGCCGCGACGCGGGAACCCCCCGAGCAGCCTTCAGAACGGCGCACGCAGTGCCGAAAACCGGGTGCAGCGAGACCCGTTCGGCGTACCATCGCCGAGCGCACCACCACGTGCAGCGGGTGCGGACCACAGACCTGAGCGTGAGCGCGATCAGATCAGACGGCGGGATCGCGCAGAAAGGGGCCGACCATCTGCAGCGGTGCGTCTCGGCGGAGGGCGCGCTCTGGGCCACGGCCCCTCCACGCCCCGAAGTAGCGCAGGCCGAGCTCGTCCTCCTCTTCCTCCTCCTCCTCCTCGTCCTCCTCCTCCTCCTGCTCCTCCTGCTCCTCCTCCTGTTCCTCCTCCTTCTGTTCCTCCTCCTCCTCCTCCTCCCTTTCCTCCTCCTCCTCCTCCTCCTCCCTTTTCTCCTCCTCCTCCTCCCTTTCCTCCTCCTCCTCCTCCGCCTCCTCCTCCGCCCAGCGCGTCGGCTGCTCCAGGTGTAGTCCAGGCATGTCCTCCACCGGTGGGAACAGAATCGCCCTCTTTATTTTTACTATTTCTTGCGTGTTCCTCCTGTGGAGGGACATGCTAAACCTAACGCCGGATTCCCCTGGCAGAGACTTGAGACTGGAGTGTCGACTACACGTAAGAGTGACGTTTCGCCGGATTGATTTTTGGTGCGGGCCCAACGGGCCCCCCGATCGTTGAATGCGATTCGCCAGCAGCGGCTTGCGCGCCTGGTGGTGCCCTCAAAGGGCCCTTCTTGGCCGCGCACTAGAAGGGCACTGTTGCCTAGAGTCACTTTTGCGGCGTGTAGCCGAGAGTACCCGTCATTACGTACCAGTTTCTCTCCTTCTCTCTCTCTCGTTCTCTTTTTCTCTCTCTCTCTCTCTCTCTCTCTCCGCATCTGTTCTTCAAATGGTACCCCCCACGAAGCAGGCCCTCAAGGCCCGCAGACATACGTGCTGCTATCATTCCAATGTGATCGATGACGTGCTGTTCAAGACATGCATGTTCGGGTCTCGCCACAGTGTCCATGAAGCATCTCGCCTTCTAGGTGCGTGCTTGCCGTAGTGCAAGAAAGCTTGCGTTGATTCTTGAGGTGGGAGCTTTTCGTGTTTTTGCTTTGAGTTGCCAGCCCCGCGAGCTCGCTCGACCACTTTCCTGGGCTTGGCATTCCATCCTGTTTCGTCTTCACTATCACATGGCATCCGGTCGGGCGTCAAACATGCCCAAACAATGCACTAGTCGCCTAAGGTACAGTCCTCTGAAGTCGCTTGCGGTCCTCCTGTGGTGTCTCCGCAGTCGTCTAGGGGCCAAATCTTATTGCAAAGCATCCCGAACCATCGACCCTCATCTTCCTCTTCCTATTTCAGGTCCCAGGGGGATGCCAATTCGTCACGCTTCGCGTATTTCTCACCACCCGTAGCCTCTGGCTCAAGTTCCGTAGCCCTCTGGCTCAAGCCGTCTGCGGGCCTGACTCCTTCGGGTCAGTCTCCCGCGCTCAAGGGGGCGCCCTGACGCTGCGCCGCGCCCCCGGCCCTGGGCCCTGCCGCTCCCCCAGCGCGCGCCCGCGATACCAGCTCGATCGCGGTGCTGCCGTGGCCCGCGGCTCAGACCCATGGAGGATCAGCCTGACGATGGTGATGGAGGCAGTGATCCCTCAGCGCAGGGCGCGGGAGCCCAGTCACTGTACTCGATCGGCCCCCACCCAGATCCAGATCAGGCGCAGACCCCCCACAGGCAACAGCCCCCCCCCCGCAGACGCGGCGGACACAGCGCCGACGCCAGCTGCGTCCACGTTGGCCCTCTGGCCCGCGGAAGACGGCAACCAGACAGAGGGGAACGGAGCTCTCCCTGGCGCCGCCCTGGACCCCGTTCTGACCCCAGTTCCGTCCACGCTTCCCCCCTCCCCCCGCAGGGGGGCAGACCGTGATCGCGAAGCCCCAGCGACAGGTTCCACCCAGCCCCCTGAGGCCGAGAATGAGGCTCGCGCAAGGCCCCAAGAGACGGCAGTGAACGAGGCATCTGGAGAGAGACGATCGGAGTCCACAGAAGTCGACGGCGCTGGCCTCCCACCAGGAGGACAGGCGAGCAGGCCCCCCCCGCGGCGACTGAGGCGCCACCTCAGGGACCGCTAGGGGGAGAACAGAGAGAGGACCCAGAGCAGGCAGCACTGCTCCAGAGGGCCGCCCTACCCCCCTCCTCCTCCAATTCACCAGTTACTGCGGCTTTTGGCTGCGCCCCCCCATCTTCCTCCTCCTCCTCCTCTAGTGCAGGATCCGAGTTCAGCGGCTCTTGGCTGCGCCCCCAACTCTAATCAAGATTCACCAGTGACTGCGGCTTTTGGCTGCGCCCCCACGCAGAGTGCGATGCCGAGGAATGATGTTGGCAACGATCGATTGCCAGAAGATTCCCTGCAGGATCGCGCCCCGCCAGCGCCCATGGCGGGCGCGCGGGGTGCCCGCGACCACATAGAGGATATCCCGCCCAGGAACCCGTTGGACTTGACCAGCGACGGCGGGGAGGATCCCCCACATGCCCCTCCCCTTTCGCCCCCGCACGTCCCCTCCTCTGCCTTCCCGGCCCCCCTGCCCCCTACGGGCCTGGGCGAAGACGTTGAGATCTCCCCCGCGCTGCCTTTCCACCCGATCGGGTTCGATGCGGACAACGGACAGCAGCATTTGGACGAGGTCGACTGGGAGTGGCTTCTGCGAGATCGCGAACCCAGCGGTGGCACCCCCGACAGCGACGCGCCCCACGACTGGGAAGATCCCGACGAGATCGACAGCAGATCAGCCGCTCGCGCCCACGGTCGCCTGATCACGCCTCCTCCTGGCCTCCCCCCGCCCCCGCCGCCAGGCTCAAGGTCGCTCAATTCGGAAGGACAGGTGGCTGGCATTGGGCACGGAGTTGACCCAGCTAACCGCAGGCCCTCCCCACAACCCAGGCGTTGCGGCACCCGCGACGCTGACGCCCCCCTCCTGGCCCCGAGAGTCGTCGACCCAAGGGGCGCCATGAGAGGCGGCGCACTAGCGGCACTCATGGAGCACCATGAACCAAGGGAGGGCCCGTGGAGAGAGCTCCCCAGGCGCTCGCCCCGCAACCAGGCAATGAACAGTGGTCTTGAAAACATGGTAAGCTTCTGCTGGCTCCGCCCCCCCCCCCCCCCCCCCCCTGGCACGCGGCCGTCAGCGGGGGCCCTTCCACGGCAGGGAGTGCCCAATGCCCACTCAGGGCAGGCCCCAGCCACGCGGTGCAAACGGAGCAGGAATCCCCCCCAGCAGAGGTACACCTGCGCCTCGGCAGTGGCAGAGCTTGACCTCTCCTGGTTGATATGGTCGATCACAGGGTCCGACCATGAGGCAAGGCACGGAGGAGAAGGTCCGGACCCAGTTCCGGTACTGGCATTCCGCTACGCAAGCCTGACGCAGGATCCTGCCATCGAATCGGAGAGCCTGGACTGCGACGAGCCAACACAGGAGGGGATCATTGCGACAGAGAGTGAATACGAGGTACTGCACCATGCCGCCCTTGCACAGACATCGGGGTGGGGGACCCGCCGGAGGGCCTCTTTCCGCCGCCCCTGCTTGGACTCGAGGTGGCGCCACGATGCTGCCCCCGACGCAACCGACACGAACCTAGCTAGTTCCGACTCAGAGCACAAAGCCAAGCTGTGCCGCTACCTAACCCACGTGCGCCGACGCAACCTGGTGCACTTCCCGGATCACAATGAAGTCAGGCACTGGGAGGTCAGCAGGGGGCGCTGGGCCGACGCTGGGGCGGACGTCCTTTCCTCCGCGCAGCGCGGCGCGGGGCAGGATGGTTGGGCCACCCCCGCCATCCCCGGCGAAGGGCCCCACGCCCCAGGCATCGCATGGCCCATCCTCGAGGGTAGCGACACGCCCGAAGGGCCCTGGCCCATAAACAGTACATCACACATGATAAGGTTTGGGGACTTCTTTCGCCCTGTCGACAGATGCGATTACTGCGGCTGCTGGCTTGCACGGGGCCCGCGCGGCCCCATGTGCATCGTCTGTCACAGGCTAGCCACCCCATGGGTGACAGCCGCGGACGGGCTCCACCCCGACAGCCTCGAAGCCCCAGGACATCCTCTAGACTTGCTAGGTACCCAGCTCACCTTTCAGCCGGCCAGAGTGGGGGCACGAGGCGCCCCTATCGCCAGCCACATCGGCCCCCCAGACCTCCCACCAGAGACCACTAGCTACTCCCCGTCATGGCTGATTGCAGAGTTACTCGCAGCAGCGTGGCGCTACATGACAGACACGGCGCTTGCCAGCGGGAGAACCGCAGACAGAGGCGGGCACCCGATTGCCGTGAGGGATGACGCAAGACTGGGAGATGAACCGATGCTCCGAGCTGCGGTGGGCGCCCTCGCCAGACTCTGCAGCGCCCCGCAGGGGTGGGCCATGGAGACTGCGTCGCGTATACGAGACCGCATCAGGGAAAACCCCTTCGGCAGGTCGTTACGCGACTGGGTGCCCGGAGGCCTCGGCCAAACCCCCGGCGCGGCCCTGCCGGCCCAACTCCCCGACCCAGCGGGCGCCAGGCCCAGGGCCCAGGACTTGAGGGCAAGATGCCAGCAGTGCCTCGACAGCCTCCCCACGGAGGACACAGCATGGCTCCGCAGGGAAATAGGGGGCAATTTTCTGGATCAAGCCCTCCTCGCCGCCCCCGCGGACAGGGCCTCCATCGAGACGCCAGGCGCAAGCACCGAGGCGACAGAAGTGGCCTGCGCAGCCCTAATCGCCTCTGCCAGGAGGGAGGGGAGACTCATTGCCCACCGCCTAGCGCCAGGCAGCCCTTGCGGTGAAGCGACGCGTCTCGCGATCGCACTGCGCACACGGGCTCGAGGGGTAGGCTCTCCCGTGACTCGCGAGATCAACCAGCATACCACGAGGAGAGAGGGGAACGAGACCCGAACAAGCGATGGGCACCAACCGAGTAGACGCACACAGCTCCCCCTAGAGAGGGAGGGCAGCGCGCGACGACTGCTGCAGGAGATCCTTGAGATCCGCGCCCAGGTAGCAAACGACAGCATCCCTGACAACATGACCTGGAGCAGGCTCCTGGTCCCGTTCATCTGGGATCCAACCACAGAAAGGGGGTCGAGCCACACTCGAGCACGTCTTCGAGGCTACCCGAATCCCTCGTTCCCTAGTGACGCACGCGGCCATGCGATGGCACTACATGGGCATCACCTCGCTAGAAGGAGCGCATCACCGCTTCGGGCTAACAGCGGCAACCCTGTCTTGTCATATTGGAAGAGTGAGTGAGGCCCCCCTTCCAGGGGGATGCATCCACCCAGAGCTCCAGGAGCGCGCCCTGAGCTGGCTTGACCCGCTCGGACAACTCCAAGAGGCAATCCTAACAGCAGACAGGGGCGCAGTGGAACGCGGGATGCAGGCCCGAAGTGCCGGGGCGCATGCCAGGGGTGGCAACGCGGGCGCCGGGGGAACAGGAGGGCGCCAACCTCCCTCCCCCCCAGGGGGATGGGGCACAGAGCACCACGACGCCCTGGCACGAAGACATCAGACAAATCCTCGGCGACGAAGCAAACAGGAGCCCCAGATCCCCCTCACAGGCAATCAGCAGAGGAGATACGCTGAAAGCCCTCATCCGAGCCCTAGACGCCACGCAAAGAGACGACGAAGCCGCAGGAAGATCCAGGCAGCAGTGCATAGACCGTACCTCTTTCAGCGGCGCAGAAGCGCATTTGGTAGCAGAAGGACTGCTCAGAGAGGCCAGGGCCCAACTTGAGCCAGGGAGCTGGATATCAAGGGCCATGTGGCTGTGCCTGGCGCCGCACTACACCCCCCTCCTCCGACCAGTGCTCCAGGTTCGTGGCATGGACATCAGACCGTTCGAGGTCCTCGCCAGATGGCTGCAGATAGCAGGCATACACGCCCCCGATGACATCAGAGGCATACTGGGCGAGGGGGGGGAACAGACCCCAGGTGCCTACTCCCCGTTCAGGAACGGACAGATTCGCCTCCTCCTTCGCACCACAGGACTCAAGGCATGCCTAACTGAGGAAGAGGCGGCCTCGACCACGCGTCTCCTCATAGAGCGCCTGGGCACATCCATCTCCAACGCCATCGGTCCGCCTGGAGACGCCGCGCGAGCCCTCAGGGCCGGCGAGCCAGAACCGAGACCAGGATGGGACACAGGTGAAGACGAGCAATCTTGCACCATCTGCGCTGGGGAGCTTAGCGGGGCTGCGGAAACCCTGGTCCTCTGCGGACACAGATTCCACCAACGCTGCCTCGACCAATGGAGGCAGAGCCAGCCTGGAATCTCCCGAGAAGGAAGAAATTCCATGCCCATTCGGCGCCCGTGCTGCAGAGCCAACGACAGAGGCAGCGTCGCGGCACTCCTTCCCGGAGCTCGCAATGCTGCAGCCCAGGGGCGGACTTCTGACCCCCATGAGGCCCCCCGTCACATATAGTGAGTTAGCAGCTGCGACTCACTCTCTAGCCACGGAGTTGGACTGCCTAAGAGCCGGCCTGGTCTCCATACGCAGACCGAACACATACATAACGGTCCGCGACATGCAAAGAGCACGTGAACATGTAACAGCCCACAGGCACCCCTCGTCGCAACCTGAAGAGATGGAGGTGGATCACGATAACGAAAGTGCGCCTCCCGGGCAGGCGAGCGAAGGAGGAGCAGGAGACAGCGCCGCCCCAACTCCTCCCTCCAGACAGGATAGAATGCGCTCAATCCCAATTATTACCCGATCGAGATGGGCCACCCTCCTCGCCAGATACCCGCCAGGAGACCACAGACCGAGGGGCCCCCCGTCCTTCCCCGCCCCCCTGCTCATGGCGGCCGCCAAGGAGGTAGGGGCTGAGCTAGTGATCACCCGGAGGTCACTGCTGGGCGACAGACACGCGGGCAGCACGGGCATCACCCTAGCAATGGCAGGCCCCAGTGCATATGAGCAGATCAAGGAGCTGGTCTGCAACAGAGCCACTCCCGAGGAATAACAGGGCACTACCCCCAAGATCCTAATCGCGGATGCCAGCGCATCCCAGATACAAGCGGCACTGTCAGCAGCAGGCACGGGCGATGGCCAATGTAGGATCCTCGCTCTAACTGGGCAAGGAGGCCCGACGCCAGGAGGCCCCGACCCGACTGAACTGATAGCCATAGCCAACGCCCAATGGGGATACCGAGCCACGGGCATGATCACGCATTTGGTCCCCATAGGGAACCCGGTAATAACGGGGAGGATAACCCCCCCTAATGCAGCTCGCGGCGGCACAGTTCCACATAACAGACCACCCCCAAAGAATCCAGATCCCACCATCCACCGTGGTACACTGGGGAGGCAGGGACGCAGACACCAGCGACGCCCTGCACATACTCACACCAGAACAGCGGAACGACGCCATAGTGGCACAGATAAATAGATGGCAGCAGACTTTAGAGGGGAGCGAACAGTCAACAGTGGGCGTGGAATGGGCCACCACCATGATATCCCTGCCAAGGGACGAGACGCTCTGAAAAGCCGGGCTAGAGCCACTCTTCCACCACGTGGTTCGGTGTCGACCCGCCAGATGAACACGCGCGCAGGCCCCCGCAGACTCACCCCTTGAAGAACTCCAGGTCGCGGCGCAGACGGCGCTGGCAACCGGCATCAAAGAGAGTACCTGGAGGTCCAGTGAGGCGTCCGATTCCGTGCACATCCCCATCCCTGCCGCCGCCGCGTGCCTGGCCGCATCAACCGCAGCAGACGCTGCGGCAGCTTTTGGATCCCGAGTAGGCCTCAACGGGGGAGGACTGCTCCTCACAAAGACCCCAGAGAGAATCGCTGCCCCGATACTGCGATACCTCAAGGACGAACTCCCCAAAGTATTCGGGTCCGCGCGCAACTCCCCAGCCCTCTGCCCCCGAAGAATTCTTCTAGAAGGAAGCTGGGATGGCGGCCCCTCATTCGTCGGGCTAGCCGACCCGGAAGACGGCTTCCACCTTCGGTGGAACATAGCAGACCCAGGGCAATCCAGACGGCAGGATCTAATTGAAGCCGTCGAAGCCACTGTGGGCACTGGAGCGGTGGAACAGGTTACCACGGTGTACGCCTGGTTCCCTGACACATGAGAATACAAGCACATGACGCAGGTTAGAGTCAGACTCAACGCCGCCGCCAACATGTCAGCCGCCTTCTGCGGAACCGGTTGCATCACGGTGGGATCGCAGATAGTCAGGATCTTCCCGGCCACCCCCTCAAGAGAGCAGACCAGGGGGGACACAGGGATCCCCAGGGCACAAACGGAGCACATTGAGGCAATCATGGACGAGGCGGTTCGGCAGGCCCCCAGACGAGCCGCGCAGCCACAAATACTGGAAGTCATAGCCTTTGACCGGCGAGGAGGGCAGGTCGGGCCCCCCCGCCCCAGGCCCATGCGTCCAGACCCCTGGATCCCTCGCCACGCTACGCTACGGATGTTCTCGGCCTCGATAGGATCATCCGGGGCCAGACTGCACGCAGGGGCCTGGCCGCTCCCCGGGGGGGCCGATGGCAGCGAAGGTATGACCATCATGAGGGCCCCCCCCCCTGCCATGCCCGAGGACTGGTTGCGCGAGGTGGGCGACGTCATGGACGGGCGAAACTCGACCCGTCGCATATCCTCGGAGGACAGGGACGGCCTGCGAGACTATAGCACCATGCTCCACCCAGGGGAGCACCTCTCAGCTGCGGTGGCAGCGGGAGGAGCTGCATGCATCACCACCTGCGGAGAGCACGGCCACCTGTACACCTCCAGCCCCATGTGGGTCACCATCGCGCTACCTGCCGAGGCCGACCTAAGATCGGCCAACCGAGGTGCCGACCGCCCGCAGACCAGAGTGCCCCTGCAGCGGCTACACGGGCCAGTGCATCTTGCCAAACTAGATGTCACCCCCGCACGCGCCCCGACGCTCGAGGAGCTGGGAATTGGCATCAGCCAGCCCCCCAGTGCGACTACACCTCCAAGAAGGCGTGCAGCCGTGGACTCCCTCCCAGGCCCAGCCCGCCCAAGGGTGCATTCCCCCCTCGCAGAAGTACTCACGCGCAGGAACCGAGTAAGAGCAGAGACAGGAGCCGCACTGGTAAGGGCGGAGAGTGATGCCGTTACATGCGCACAGGGCATGCTTGGAAGGTTCCAGGCCTGCATCGACGAGCAGAGTACTCACGACCTGGCCAGAAGCATCCAGACCAGACTTGTGCTCGAACAGCGGCGACAGGAAGAGGGCAGACCCATCGTGAGGTACAACTGGGACCTCTTTGCGGCCATATGGACCCTCCAGCTGACCGACCCCAGCACACTGGACAGGGGCCGCTAGTTCCAGCTCATCAGTGAGCTTGGAATATAAAAGAGGTCACCAGACAGCTCCCTTTCTCGCAGCGGCTCCCCCTCGAACCCGATCCGGCTTACGCCGCCCACCACCCGCGGCTCGAGGTCCCGGGGGGCAGAGGTGCGGACATTGACAGCGACGCAGCACACAGGCTGGCCCCCGGTACGGACGAGAGGCTCCACAGATTAGACGAAGGACTAAGGAGGGCCGCCCAGGGGGACAGGCTACGGCACGATCCTGGGAGAGCACCCAGGCCGCGAAGGGCACCCATAGGCAACCACGGTGACCCCTCGAGCGGGGCCGGGGCGCGACCCGCACGAACAGGGCAGGAGCAGCCTCAGGTCGCGCGCAGCAGGGCCCAGGGCGGACCCCCAGCAGCCAGACGGGGCACTGCTAGCGGGGGCCTGCAGACCGCGGCCAGCAACGCTCCCCGCAGGCGAACACACCGCAGCAGCCGCGCCCGCACGACCAGGCCACCAGCCCCACGGCGCACGACCAGCAGCGGTGCAGGAGCGAGAGGAGCAGCGAGGACAACCCTCCGCCTTCGACATCCCCAGGGAGCGCCTTTGTGAACAGCAACCCGGCTACGGGGATGGAAAGCGGCTCCAGCCAGGATCGTGGGGAAGAACGCAGCAACGCAGACTGCGGAGACATGCAGGCCCCGCAGATACAGCCCCCCGCACAGCCCCGGGCAGACAGAGGGGCAGTCGACCAGCAGGAGCGACAACCCTCCTCCGACCCACGCACTACCCCTGCCCATGTGCATCCGTCTCCCCGGCCGGGAGAGCAGGGTGCCGGACCTCTTCCAGCGCCGACGCCCCAGGCTGGGAGAGGCGGGCGCATATTATTGGCCTGGTTGGCGACATCGATCGAGTCCTGGACGTGGGCGCCAGGCGCATCAAGGCCGAGCTGGACAGGTGGCAGCGCGATCATGGTATCCCCCTCGACAGGCGCGTCACGGGGTTCACGCTCAAGATGATGGGCAAACGCTTGAGACGCAACTTGCAGGACTTGGCAGGCTAAACCGCACGGGTCATATCAAAATCTGACGTGCTTGGCAGGGTAACCGCGCACGGCAACGCCTGCTAACATCACAATGACGTATTATTCATGACCATCATCATCCTCCTCCACCTGCTCCTCATCCTACTCCGACCCTTTCTCATACTCACTCCCCCTCCTCCTCTCCTTCTGCTCGCGCCCCCATTTACCCAGATCCGCTGTCTGTCTCCCGCCCTGGCAGTCGCGGTGCGATTGCCTTGCCGAGGGTTCGTCTTGCACGCCCAGCGGCGACAGGCGAAGTCACGCGCGGGGGGCGAAGAGGAGGAGGGCCGATGGGGAGATGGGATCGAAGCCGTTCGCAGTAAACGACGAGCGGTATGAGGGGGAGGAGGATGGGGGGAGGATGGGGTCGAGGATGAGGATGATGATGAGGAGGAGGAGGAGGAGGAGGAGGAGGAGGAGGAGGAGGAGGAAGATGACGATGATGAGGTGGAGGGCGGTGGAGGATAGCAGTGCACTAAAATCATGAGGGCGACCATGAGAAGGTTGAGGAGACGCGGGGGCCCCTACCCAACCCTCGGCGACCTGCGCGTTGTCGCGCGTGCCCGGTTTATCCCGCTGGCCCCACCCAATGAGGCGAAAGCATGCGTTTTTACAGTGAATGGTACAAATGTCATCGCCAATGTCCTCGCAGCGACGTTGGCGATGACTTTTCTGGGGTGTCTTCTGATTCAATATAGGGCCCTCGCCACCCTGGGGCTCACATGAGCCTGAAGGCCGCAGAGTGCTCAGCGCTCCTGCCCCTAGCTGCGTACAGTTTGGAGAAAAACGGCGGCGCCTCAGTCTTTGGATGTCCATGGGTCGGCGCTGGACACGCCCTGGTCAAACCAGCAGATGCTCTGAAATCTGTCAGCGTCGTGCCCACGAAAGGGGAAATGCACATCATTCGCAATCAGTTGGACTTACACATGGCTTGCGCACAATCAGCTGGCATTGGGCCCACCCCGAAGCATCGCTTGATGCGCCGTTTCATTCACAGGACCCTGGGGATAACCGTCGTCCTCAATTTAGTCTTCCTGTTGGATTCCCCTCCGCCCGCGTCCTCGCACTCGTCTGCCTCGTCGTCCGCCTCCACGGCCCCCCTGCCCATCCTCCCCCGCCTCCTTGTCAGCATCTGTTCCCCCTTTCGAGGCGGGGGTCGGATCGGCAGTCAGCCGCTCGGATATTCCAGTGCGCTGACCTCCCCATGGGGAGCACTGAAGCCACGGGGCGCTCGAGGAAGGCGACCGCGGAAGGAACGACCGGGAGCCCATGGGGGGAGAGGTCGGGGGGGGCAAGGGGGGGGGGGGGGGCAGAGGAGGCATATAATTTTTCCTTTCCAAGAAGGATGCCGGTCCACGGGTCGCCAAAGTTGCGCAGTTGTTTTGCTGGCGAGGGCTTGAACAGGGCCGTCAGATCGGTGACGCAATTCTGCCATCGCAGGTCGTTCCCGTTGCGCGTTCATCGGCTGATAGATTTGATGGGCCGCATGTCCAACAGGTCCCTTGCTTCTCAGGGGCCATGGCTTCCGCTGCTGGCTGGGTGGTAGCGCTGATGGCGCTGCTCGCGTGCAGACGTGCGCAGGTGGCCCAGGCCGAGAGCGCTCCTTTTTGTGCAGATGGGTTCGCGTGGGCATCATCTCAAGGACGTGCCCTCGTGGACACGGGCGTTCCAGCCGATCTTTCGACGTGCTCTCCAATTTTGTCGACGCAGGTCTTGATGTCAACGTTCCTCAGAGCGATCGACATCGTTCCCAGAACCACCGCTGTGCTCGAAGTTTATTCGGGATCTGGTGGCATCACCAGGGCTGCTCGTGAACGTGGACACATATCGTTCTCTTTCGATCGACGTGACTATCCCTGGCAGAATTCGCGCGGGCCCTAAATGCCGATCGTTGAATAAACGTTTGGCGGGAGTCGGAAAACAGGAGAGGACGAGGAGGGGGTGGGCGATGGGGAGGTGTGGAGGGAAGGTCCGTCGAGGGGATCGGGGGTCGGAGTTTTTAAGCCTCCCGACGCGGGGGCGCGACCTCGCCGAGGGACTGGTCGGGCGGCAGAAAGCGCGACCCGGAGGGCGCCCCTGAGAAATCCAGCCCGCCGCGATCACGATCGGGGCCACAAAACACTGGCATTGCAGGGGTGTCCTCCCGATCGCGTGCTCCGCCGTCTGTTCAAGTCTCACCTGAGGTGCACTCTCGTTGGTGCTATGTACTTGTAGTGGGTGCTTGCCAGCGCTGTGGAGAACGGCCTGTGCTGGGCCGCGCCACAGTGCTCGACGTGGATATGTATGACGCGTCGGTAGACGCGTCGCAGTCTCGTCAACCCTCTTGGCACAACAGACCGACAAGACGTCTCCGAGGCCAATTGGTGCGCCGTGCTGCTGTCAGTGGGATTATGAAATCACCCGCGTTGAAGATAGGAGTGGCAGCGGAGGAATGGGGGAGGAACCATAAGGCAGCGGGGGGAGGCAAGCTAGAATGGTGGCGGGGGGAGGCAAGGAGGATACCCAATGCCCAATGTAATTTTTCGGGGTGGGGGGGGGGGGGGGGGGGGGGGGGGGGGGGGGCGGCGGCGGTCGGCCTGATCCCACCGCGCGAAGTTTACGGCGATTTGTTTTTCTTGGGGCCCCTCTCCCGAGAGGTTTTGGGTTCGGCGCCCCTGGGAATTCATGGGGGGCGGTCACGGGATTGCATATTCAACAGCGCTTCAGAGGTCCGTGATGACCAGCATCGCGGCGACGAGGGGCGCGAAGACCATCGTCGAACAGCCGCTGAACAGCTTGCTCTTCAAAGCCCCAGGTGTGACCGAGGTGCTGCGCAATCAGATGCCCCGAGTGGTCACCTGCATGGGTGCCTTTGGGGGATGCTCGATGAAGCCGCTGGAACTGCGGGGCACTCTAGAGCCTGGTGCGTTTAAGCCTCTTGTTCGGAACAAGTCGGAAGCCCGCCGTTCCATGCCTATGTCGAGCAAGCGATGGATGGCAAAGCATCCGAAACCAACAAATTCGATCACAGGGTGGTATCGCACGCACGTTTTCAACGGCAACAAGGGCGCGCTGAAGCAATCGTCAGCTTACCCGCGCAAGTTTTGCAAGGCCGTTGCGCGCGTTGCAGTTTCGCAGCTGTGAGCTGTTCGCAAGCAGTCCTAATTCCGGCGTGGGCCCAACGAACAATGGATGGGATCTGGGAAGAAGGTGGGGCAAGCAAGCAAGATGCACAGGGGGCCCCGCGCGCGCTTTTTTATTGTGCCAATTCGCTCGGCGCGAGGCGTGGACTCGCATCGGTCGGCGCCACCTCGACGCTAGCTGGAGGGCCGATCACCGCACTTCACTTGCGCGAAAGAGAGAGCGAGAGAGAGAGAGAGAGAGAGAGAGAGAGAGAGAGAGAGAGAGAGAGAGAGAGAGAGAGAGAGAGAGAGGGAGGAGGGAGGAGGGAGGGAGGGAGGGAGGAGGGAGAGAGAGAGAGAGAGAGAGAGAGAGAAGGAGAGAGAGAGAGAGAGAGAGAGAGAGAGAGAGAGAAGACGAGAGAGAGAGAGATGAGAGAGAGAGAGAGAGAGCGAGAGAGAGAGAGAGAGAGAGAGAGAGAGAGAGAGAGAGAGAGAGAGAGAGAGAGAGAGAGAGAGAGAGAGACACAAACCGCAATAAACAATTAGCACCTTTTCTCCCCTGTCTCCTCACCCCCCCCGCCCCGCCGAATTTGGCAACGAACAGCTCCGAGATGAGGTCGCGCTCCACGTTGACACCCGCTCGCTGGGACTATCGCGTCGTTCGTGCATGACCCCGCGCCGCTGATGTCAAATGCATCGCCGCCGTCGTCGCAGGGGCGTTGGCGATGACATCGGCGACGGGGGTCGCGCGCGACCAACCATGCAGTTGAAGCGAACGGCTCGGGGAGGGGTGGGATCCGACGAGAGAGGGTGGAGGGGGCGGGTAGGGAAGGGCGGGATGGGCAGAGACTGACAGGGAAACGCGAACGAGGAGGAGGCGAGGACGAGGAGGAGGAGGCGGAGAAAGATGATGATGAGGAGGAGGATGAAAGAAGTGTTGGACCAAATCAAGCACAACAACCGTGCACGCTGCAACCGACCGATCCCGAGGGTTTGCTCGCGATGGCGCGTGACCAATTCTGGGCGTGGGGGGTGGGGTTGCTGGCGTCATGGATCCAGCCTCGCATCGATGACGATCGCGACGAGTCGATGCCCCCATGCGCCGACTGTCACCTGCCGCGGCCCCGACGCCCACCAGCCTTATCACCAATTCAGGACACCGCCGATGAAATGCTGTCGCCCCAACCGCCCCCCGAAAACAAGCCCTGAGTTAGAATCCCCGCCCAAAGGGCCCCAACTACCGACTTTCGCAACTCCTCCCAGCCCACCCTCCCCCAACTAACCCCTCCCCCCTAAAATAGATGGCTCTCAGTATGCGGCGGATGACAAACGCTTGCAAGAGGGCGCACGTGGCCGCGCTCGACAGAAAGCTTCGCATCTCTGTCGGGCAGGTGATACTCCCTCTTCCTCCTCCTCCTCCTCCTGTTCCTCCCTCCCCTTCCTCCTCCTCCTCGATCTCTTCCTCCTCCTCTCCTCCTCTTCCCGCTCGCCATCTTCCTTCCTTCCCCCCCCCCTTCTCCTCCTCGACCCCTCCAGGGGTGGCCGGAACTACCGACGGCGCAACTCCCGATTGACCGCCCGCATGGTTCGCTCACGCATGCGAGTGGATGCACGTGCTGTCAGCAAAAAGGCCGGCACGTTTCCTGGTGGCATCGCTTAGGTTTTTCGGGCCCGCTGCATAAAAAAACGGCGCACCGATCCTCGACGGGTTCTTTGGCGAAGAATGGGAATTGGTCGCAGGGTGGGCTCTGGATTTCGAGGAAGGCCATGACGGAGAGGAGTGACTGGGACAATGCTCGGCTTGGTGGGGTCTCTCCTTCGCCGCGGCCTGGTCGACGCTCGGAAAACTGGCGCGATGCCCAACGCATGGGTTGCGACCCTTTGAGGTAGATTTTAAGTTCCCAATGCCTAGTTACCCTTCTCCGAGAAGAGGGCGGGGAGGGGGGTGGGGAGGAGGGGGGGGGAGGGGGGGGGGCAAAGTTGGGCGCGCCGCGACAACATTTCGACATCCTACCCCCCCCCCCCCCCACCCCCCCCCCCCCACCCACACAGACACACGCACACACCACACACACGCACACACGCACACACGCACACACGCACACACGCACACACGCACACACGCACACACGCACACACGCACACGCACACGCACACGCACACGCACACGCACACGCACACGCACACGCACACGCACACGCACACGCACACGCACACGCACACGCACACGCACACGCACACGCACACGCACACGCACACGCACACGCACACGCAGACGCACACGCACACGCACACGCACACGCACACGCACACGCACACGCACACGCACACGCGCACGCACACGCACACGCACACGCACACGCACACACACGCACACACACACACACATTCACACGCACACACACACACACACACCTGACCATGGCGCTGATTTTCTCTATCCGCGGACGCGTGTCGTAGCGGACCTGTGGCTCCGCGCGCGCGTGCGTAGTGGGTGGCGGTGCGCGCGCGTGCGCGCGTGTGTGCGTGGTTGTGGTTGTCGTGGTGGTGGTGGTGTGTATGTGTGTGTGTGCGTGTGTGCGCGTGGGCCGCGGCGTGACGTGGCGTGGCGTCTTGGCGGTTTGGTGGTGGGCCAGGTGCGTGCGTGCGTGATGGCGGTGGTGGTGGTGGCGGTGGTGTGTGTGTGTATGTGTGCGTGTGTGTGTGTGTGCGTGTGTATGTGTGTGCGTGCGTAAGTGTGTGTTTGTGTGTGCGCGCGTGTGATGTGGTGTGACGCGGTGTAGCGTGGTGGTGGTGGGTGGGGTAGTGCGGTGGTGGTGGCGGTGCGCGGTGGTGGTGCGCGTGCGTGCGTGCGTGCGTTGGTGGGTGGAAGTGGCGGTGGGTGCGCGTGCGGCGGGGCGGGGCGTGGTGCGGCGCGGTGGTGGCGGGCGGATGGGCGCGCGAGAAAGAGGCCCGCGCTGGGGCGAGAACGCCATCCTGAACGACGGAGGCAAAAACACCGATCCGAAAATGAGGCCCACGCTGCAGCGGGAGCACGATTCGGAACGATTCGGGAGCAGAAATGAGGCCGGCGCCTCAGCGAGAGCAGCATAGTCGACAACAAAAAACGCAGGTCGAAAACCAACTCCCGCGGAATCCTGCGCGTTAAAAAAGCACGCGGGGGAGGGGGGGGGGGGGGGGGGGGGGGGTGGGGGTCTACAAATCCCAGGGCTACGCAAAAACTCAAGGGCGCCATCAGGGGAGGAGGGAGAGTAGTATCCATATTGAGTAATTGTGAAGGAGGGCGAGGATCAGGAGGATGAGGAGGAGGAGGAGGAGCAGGAGGAGGAGCAGGAGGAGGAGCAGGAGGAGGAGGAGGAGGAAGAGGAGGGGGGGGAGGAGGAGGAGGAGGAGGGGGGGGGCAGCAGAAGCAGCAGCAGCAGCATGAGGCCGAGAGGGAGGGGGAAAGGAACACACGGAATTGGACGGTCACTGAAAGGGGCGAACACGACGAGTCTCCGCCAGGCCAGCGCCGACCTGCCGCCACGCAAGCGCCAATCGGTACAACAATCCGATCCATCGATGTTCGCGCATTTTTCTGTTCCCATTACGACTCGACCCTCGGATTCCCAAGGGGCCGATTGGCCCCGCGCGTTCGGGGGTGAGGGGGGAGGGGCAGGGTGATCATCCTCAACGAGGGTGCCCTTTCATGGGGTGCGTGTTTTTGTTGTTTGTTGTTGTTTTTTTTGTGTTGTTGTTTTTTTTTCTCAGGGGAGCGCGCGCTCATTAAGTGTCGCGACCCTGTCGTTGCTCAATCGCGCAGGGTTCGCCCCGCGCATCACAGATGTTGCAACGCAATGCACCATCAGCCGAATGTGTTTGGGCGTTCGAGGCACGACACTGTGAGTTCACAAGGCGCGTCGGTAACGTTGAGTCACGCCATTGTTTCCGACGGCTCCCGTGAGAAAGTCTGAGAAAGTCTCGCGTGCGATCGCGCCATGTGCACTCCGCGCGAGTTGTGCGCGAGGCTGAGAGGATGCGGTTCGAACTGAGGTCCTGCGCCGAATCCTGGGGAACACGCAAACATTTCTTATATTCCTCCGCCTCCTATCCTTTGCGCTTCGCGCCCTAAGCCCCAAACCTTGCGCATCAAGGGGGGGGGGGGGGGGGGGGGGGGCCTTTGTTCCCGTTCAAACGTTGCATTCACCGCGAGCATCGCATGCAACATCGCCATGGGCAGTCCTACGCTATGTAGATATGGCCCTCGCTTGAGATATCACCACAATTTGTCTTAATGTTATCTTGAATGGCGATGATACGTGGTCATGTGGATGGAACGGGATGCAATGTTTATGTTGCGATGCATTTGGCATGCGTACAAAAGGCGCAACCACATGCATCCCGATTTGGGATGCACGCAACCTCTGGCGCGGTCGCAGCCAGAGCACATGCTCTCAACGACTTCTGGGGCCCCATTTCTGTCAGGAAGCGCGCCAGGAACAGATGGAACAAACTGCTGAGGTGGGCAAACCAGGCGGCTCGGCAGCCAGAAGTGACTCCCCCCAGGCCCAGGATGATCACCGAGCGGAAAGCCGCCCGAGCACTATGTCGAGTTAATCAGCAACCTGAGCTCCTTGAATGCAAACATTTCGGCAGGATTACCTACGCGGCCGCATGGGCGCAGATGCGCAGCCGCAACCTCCCCAGGTAGCTCGTGGACACCAGCCAAGGGAGGAGATGGCAACCATCTGACGGTGACGAATGGAAATTGCTACACCGCTGTACCTCCTTCACCGAAGCGCACCACGTGTTTCGCGCCCTATGCAACGGCCTACCTGGCTCGGCGAGACGGATGGGTGAAGATGAAAGGAGGCCGCGCATGTGTTCATGTGGGGCGCCGGCCAAGAGCGCGTGGGTCACCGCCAGTCCCAGCGACGAGGGCGCAGCCTGGTGCGCGCGATGCATCGGCCCAGGCCCACGCGCATCCGCCCTCTGGCAATCGCTGCCCCCCGACCTGCTACCCCCCTCCCTTCGTGACCAAGCAGAGGCGTGCGCGCTTGCCTGTGGGCGCCTGCACCCGCCCAACAGAGACGGACCATATGGGCGCTGCCCTCTCTGTGGGCTCGGCGAGGCAACCACCGAGCGCGCGTGGAACTGGTGCCCAGCCGCGGCACTTGCGCGGTGTGCCGTCAGGGGCCCCGACGACCCACGGACCCTCGCTCAAGCCATCGCCGGCAGTTGCGAACATCAGCCCTTGCTCGCGAAGTTGTTACACCAAATATCCTTCAGGTATTGCGTCAACCTCACAGCCGCCCCCCTGGAGGCTACCGAAGCCGCCAGGCTCATATCCTGCAGGGCATAGTCGCTGCCGACATCGACAAACAAGGGGGCAGCGAGGACGAGGGGCAGGGGGTGGGCGACCCCCCCCAGGAGCGACAATCCAGACGAGACGTCTGTCTGGTCTATCATGCGAGACACCTGCAGTGCGTGCAACCCATGCGCCATCCCCGAAAGAACGATCTGCGGAGCTGCCAGGCCCCATATGCAGCGACACGCCCGCAGGGCCGGAGGAGAGATCCGCAGGCTCCCGGTGGTCACCAGACGCCACAACCCAGGGGATAGACTCGCTGTCTTACAGGCGCCACAGACCCGGGCCGCATGGATGCCCCCAGGACACGGCGGGTTCCCTTGCCCCAGGACCGACGACACTCCCACTGCCAGCTGGACCTCCGTCTTCTGCCGGGAGTGCGGTTCTCACGACGCCACGCTGATCGCCAACGCTAGCCTGGAACCGGGCGACGAGGTCACAGTCCGCAGCTCGCCCTTCCCCGACTCCAATAGTACCCAATGGCCTTGTGAGGTTACCTTTGTTGGTGGTGCCAGGCGCATCGAGGGCGCCGCCAAGGTCTCAGGCGCTGGGGCCATCCTGTGGCGCCACAACCCCACCACTGGCTCTCCCCAAGTCCTGGCCGTTGCCATCTTTGCGCTCCCAGACTATGGCAACGCACAAATGGCCGAAGTTGCGGGCTGCCGTGCTGGCCTGGCCCTGCTCCCCCACTTCAAGGGCCCACTCCGGGCCGCCAGAGTAGTCGGCGATATCCTCGCCGCCGTGCGATACGGAGCGGGCGCCACGTGCCGAAGGCTCAGCCTTGCCCGGCAGATGGAGGACGCCCTAGGGCAGGCGGAAGGTGCGGGTTGGGCACTCACGTGGCAAGCTGTCAGACGGAGGCTGAACAAGGCCGCGGACAGCCTCGCCACCCTCGGGGTCTACTGGGCCGACGCCCTCCGCAAGGGAGGCGTGGGCACGGTCAGCACGCACGTACAATGGGCGAGCGATGCCCCCACCCGTCCAGCTCACGTTCCCTTTCGCGACAGACCGGAGATCAACCTCTGCGACCCATCCGAGTCGGCCGCTGCCGCGTTCCAGCTGGAAAATCCTCCCTCCTCCTCCCCCACCCTGGCTCCTCTCCGATCTGGTCGCCGATCGATCGATCCCCGCGGCCGCTGAGGTCCCTGCTGCCTTGGCTCAAGCCAGTCTTCCGCCACCCGCCATTTACCAGTGCTCTGCGGCTTTTGGCTGCGCCCCCCCTCTTGCAGGATGACGAAGATGAGCAATGGGCCGCTGGCCCGTTGGCCTTCCCCCACAGCCCCCTGTGCTGGAGGGCCGGGCAAGGTTGACGGCCGTCGTCCCTTCCGCGCGCGCGAGTGCCCGTGGCTCCAGTGGGCGCATTTCCACCACGAATGGTGCTGGTGGTGCGAGGTGTGCCAGAGACACTGCGACGGCAACGAGCATCTCCTGGGAGGGGCCCACGCCATCGAAGCAGGAAAGCAGAAAGATATTGGTTGGTCGGACCCAAGACTGCATACCTCTCCAGGCAACCTCTGGACCAGAACCTTGGGCAAAGACTACGACCAGGTGTCCAAGCGCACCATCAACAGACCACAATGGCCCGGTTGGGCGCTGCCAGACCCTGTCAAGGAGGGCACCCTGCCTCACCTCCCAGGGTGGACCTTCCCAGAAGACTGGGATTACGCCCCAGTCAACTTCCCTTACCGCGACGACCCGTTCGACTTCACCACCACCCCTGACGCCGTTCACTCGACAAATCTACGACCGCCTAACCAGTGCTGGGCGGGTTGGGGAAAGGCTCCCATGAACACGTTCAGAG
>CAUYUJ010021104.1:0-94897 GCA_963575745.1 Prorocentrum cordatum | reverse complement strand
GGAGGAGGCTGATGACGGCGACGACGACCACAACCACCACCACCACGACGACGAGGGAGAGGAGAAACAGGAACGGAGACATAAGGGCACGGACGAGGAGGAAGAGGAGGAGGAGGAGGAGGAGGAGGAGGAGGAGGAGGAGGAGGGGAAGGAGGAGGAGGAGGAGGAGAACAACGAGGACGAGGACAGAGCCCTCAAAATCGCGTCTTGGGGCTCTGTTGGTGTACCTTGGCGTCCTCTTGTGGTTCATTTGACCTAGCTCTCTTTGGGCCTTGATTTTCCTCCCTTTGAGCAGCCAAGCCACATGCATTCTGCTGCTTTGTATTATGTGTGCGGAGCCCTGGAAGGCCTCTTGGGGCCACATTGGAGGCCATCGATCAGCGGAGAGAGATCCTTTAGTTTCCCCTTCCCTCTTGGGCCCTCGAAGTCTCCTCTTATGGCCCTCTCTGGCGCTCTTGAGGCTGGAAGCTGTCTTGAACCGTCCTCGGCTATCTTGAGCCGCCTTGGAGGCCATCTTGGAGCATCGGAGGCATTCTTGGAGCTTCCTCGGGCGAACAAGGACCCCCTGCCACCTCCCGGCACCCCGAACAAAAACCTTAGGGAGGGGAGGGGGAGGGTACCCCTCCCCGACGGGAAGCGGGCTCTTGGAAGAAAGCAGACAGTACTCGTCAGACCGTCTTGGCCCAAGGGTTGTTGGGATTTGTCTTTTACCACCGATCCTGGTCCCAAGCCGATCATGGGTCCACGATCGGCGTGCAGGCTTCCCCGGCCAAGCGCGCACGCACCGATGTGCGGCTCAGGGTGGGCCCGGCCAGGACCAGTGCTGGTGCACAGCTGACGCCCTCCTGTCTGTCTCCCTCTCCTCCCCCTGCTCCTCCTGCCCTGTGCTCCCTTGTCGTGCCTCGCCGAGATCCCCCCCCCCTCTGCAGACGCTTCGGCAGGACCCGTCTCGCGCGCTGCCTCCTTCACCTCCGCCTCCGCCTCCGCCTTCGCCTCCGCCTCCACCTCCTCCTCCTCCTCCTCCTCCTCCTCTCCTCCTCCTGCCTGTCCTCTTCGTCGTCGTCCTCCTCCTCCTCCTCCTCCTGCCCCTCCTTCTCCTGCTCTTCCTCCTCCTGCCCTGTGCCCCTCCTTTGTCGTGCCTCGCCGCCCCCCTTCCCCCTGGAGGTCAAGGCAGGAGCAGGCGCGCGTGGGCCGGCGGGGTCTCTTCGCGGACCCGGCGATGGCGGGCTCAGGCGGCGAGCCGGCCTCCCCCCTTTTGCAGGGGCCACGTTTTGGGGGGGGATAGGCTCAGGGGGGGGAGGTTGGAGGTGTTCGGTTTCGAGGTTCGAGGCCTTCGGGCGGTTTCATCGGTTCTCGGCGGTCTTCAGCCTCGGGGTCCTTTTTCCAGCAGTGGCACCTCGCCGAGAGCGTTCTGGGGGTGCCTGGGATGTTCCAGACGGCCGCCTCAGACTTGAGCTGTGATCCGAAAGCCAGACAAGGATCGGGGCAATGTGGGGGGGGGCGATGCATCGACCCCCAATGCCAGGGAGGCGATGCATTGACCCCCAATCGACCCCCAATCCGATTGCTCAGGGGGGCGATGCATCGACCCCCAATCGCCCATGGATCGTCGACAGGGGCCTGACAGCCCACCCCTGCCCAGGAGCGCGCGGCTTCGCTGTCGAGGGGGTCTGCCGTCGATCCACCGACGGTGTATCGCCGGTTCCAGGTTTCAGTTGGGTTTGCCGCTCTACAGGAGGAAAATTCAAAAATAGTAACAGAATAGTCTGGGGACGATGTTTCGACTTTTCGCACCCCGGGCTGGCCCCCCCACCCCACCCCACACACGTTGCCCCCCACTTCCAGACCTCTGGCGGCCCTTTTTGTAGTTTTTGTTCCCAGCCCTCCTGTGTTGGGCTTGCGTTTTGAATAGAGCACCGTGGTCCCCACCGCTTGTCCTCCCGCCCTTCTTTTCCTCTCGGCCTCATCCTGAGCTTCTCCCTGGGTGGCTGCGAGCTGCGCCGCTGCCGCCACCGTGCCCCCTGTCGTTCCTCACCCGTGCCCGCTCCAGCCTAGCACGTAGGATCCCTGGCGGCGCGCACAAGGGGCCGAAGAGGGAGGGAGGGGCTTCTTAGAAAGTTGGGGCCTTCGGGCTTTGTAGAGGCACCTGGGTGCTTGTTAGAGAACCGCATGAAGAAAGTCCCCCCCCGCTTTCTTATAATGCCGCCCACCTCGCGCCAGCCTCTTGTGCGCGCCTCCCAGAGGAGGAGGAGGAGGAGGAGGAGGAGGAGGAGGAGGAGGAGGAGGAAAAGGAAAAGGAGGAGGAGGAGGTGGAGGAGGAGGAGGAGGAGCAGGAGGAGCAAGGAGGAGGGGGAGGAGGAGGAGGAGGAAGAAGAGGTGGAGCAGGCGGAGGAGGTGGAGGAGGTCCCCCCGCCGCCGCGGTCTTACTTTGCGACCTCGCACAACGACCTTGGCCCGCTCGCGCCTCTTGCGGCTGCTGGCGCCGCGACCACAAGCGTGCTCGGCTGGGGCTCTGGAGGCCCCCCGTCGGAGGGCGCCCGCCTGCAGTCGGGCACGTCCCTTGACAGGAGGAATATTCAAACATAGTCAAACATCGACGATGTTTGAATGTTGTTTTCAATTATGTTTGCATACACGTTTTCCATGTCTAAGTATTCGAAAATTATTTGATTCTTTGTGGGCCAAGACCCTTTCATTTCTAAGTGTTCCATCCTGGACCTCTTCCTGGCCTCTAGGGGGCCAGGAACAGTTAGAAACGAGCACCATTAGAAATGAACACGATTAAAGATTAACGACGTGTATGTTTGACTATGTTTCGTTTTTGCTACAAACTCCGCCTGTAGGAGAACATGCCCGACCCAACGCCAGCCATAAGCAGACGCCAGTCTTGGCCAGGTCCATTCTGAGCTCAGGATCGGTGTACAGTCGGACCGAGGGATACGATCTGGGTCGGTTCGGGGAGGGTTCCCTAGTGTTCGTCGTGCTTGTCTGATGCCTTTGCACATCCTGGGGAAGAGTTACCCTCGAGTGGTCTCATGGTTTCAAGAACGCTCTTGAACGTTCTTGAAGGATGTTTTTCTGTCCCAGGTCCGACCGTATTTACCTTCCGGGCCAGGCCAGGAGGGTGCATGTACCGATGTTGGGCCCAGGAGCGGTGTATGTGTATGGTTGGCTCCATCCTCCCTCCGGGGAAACGTAAGACTCGAGTACGCCGGGACTCGGCCATTTGGCCACGTTTTTTGAGGAGCGCGTTTTGGATTTGGACGGTCCAGTTTTCGCGGGATGTTTGCAGCGGGGGCTCGCGTCAAACTTCACATGGGGTCTCCTCATTCTCATGACGGCCCCGTCAGGCCAACTCGACCCGAAGTCTTACGTCTCCCCGATCCCTCCCTGCCCTTGCCCTCTTCTTCCCCCTCCGTGACCAGAGGGGGAAGAAGAGGGCAAGGGAAGGGGGACAAACATATGTATGTATGCATGCATGAATGCATGGATGCATGTATGTATGTATGTATGCATGCATGCATGCATGCGTGTATGTATGTATGCATGTATGTATGTATGTATGTATGTATGTATGTATGTATGTGTGCATGTATGTATGTATGTATGTATGTATGTATGTAGGTAGGTAGGTAGGTAGGTAGGTAGGTAGGTAGGTAGGTAGGTAGGTAGGTAGGTAGGTAGGTAGGTAGATATGTATGTATGTATGTATGTATGTATGTATGTATGTATGTATGAAAGAGCGTGTTCTACCGCTGCTGGCGGAAAACCGGGGGGGTCACTACCGGTTCGAACCCCTCCCCCCCCCCCTCCGGAAAACCGGGGGGGGTCACTACCGGTTCGAACCCCTCCCTCCCCCCCCCCAGCTCATCATGAAAAGGGGGGGGGGGTCACTACCGGTTCGAACCCCCCCCCCCCCCCCCTCGAAAACCGAGTGGGGGTGCGGACAGTGGTGGGGACGGTGTGGTGGGGACAGTGAGGGGACAGCGGGACAGTGGTGGGGACGGTAGTGGTGGGGACAGTGGTGGGGACAATGGTGGGAACAGGGGGGACAGTGGACAGTGGTGGGAACGGTGGTGGTGGGGACAGTGGTGTGGGGACAGTGGGAATGAGGTGGAAACACTGGGACAGTGGAGGGTACAATGGTGGTGGGGACACTGGTAAAGGCGGTGGCGAGGACGGCGGTGGGACAATGGGACAGAGGTACAGTGGGGACAGTGGTGGGGACAGTGGGGACAGTGGTGGGGACAGTGGTGGGAACAGTGGGACAGCTCAGTGGGACAGCGGAGGAGTCAGTGGGACAGTGGGGACAGTGGGGATAGGCAGTGGTTGGGTCCGTGGAGACAGTGGGGAGAGTGGAACCGTGGTGGGAACAGTGGTGGGAACAGTGGGGACAGTGCGACAGTGGTGGGGGCACTGGTGGGGACAATAGGGACGGTGGTGGAACCAGCGGGGACAGTGGTGGTGAGGACAGTGGTGCTGGGAACAACAGTGGGGGATGTCATGCGAGCGGTGGTAGGGATCGGGAGTCGTTTGCTGGCGGTGCGTGGGGGGGGGGGCGAACCGGTAGTGACCCCCTCCGGTTTTCGAGGGGGGGGGGGGGTTTCCAACCGGTAGTGACCCCCCCCGGTTTTCCGGATTTCGAACCGGTAGTGACCCCCCCGGTTTTCGAGGGTGAGGGGGGGAGGGGTTAGGGGAGGGGGGGTTTGGGAGGGGGGGGGGGGGGGGGGAGGGGTTCCAGCAGTTTTTTTTTTCGGAGGGGAGGGGGGGGAGACCCCCGGGTTCCGGAGGAAAAGGTTGGCAATTTTCCACAGTAAAGCGGCGGTGGATCACGCTCTCTCGTATGTATGTATGTATGTATGTATGTATGTATGTATGTATGTATGTATGTATGTATGTATGTATGTATGTACGTAGGTATGTATACATGTATGTTTGTATTTATGTATGTATGTATGTATGTTTGTATGTACGTATGTATGTATGTATGTATGCATGTATGTATGTATGTATGTATGTATGTTTGTTTGTTTGTTTGTTTGTATGTATAGATGTATATGTTTGCCCCCCTCCGTGCCACAGAGCTTCTTCGCGCTTGTAAGCGAGTGCATCGTTGGCGCCCTCCTAGCCGAGGGGGCCTCCGGAGGCCGCCTGCGGGCCTTGCCGGGACGCCCTTGTGGCCTCCTCCTCCTCATCCTCCTCCTCCTCCTTCTCCTCCTCTTCCTCCTCCTCCTCCTCCACCTCCTCCTCCTCGGAGTCCTGGCCAGTTCTGGGTGCAGCGGGCCCAGGCCTCGCGGCGCCGCGCACGAGCACTGCGACGGGCGTGTTTCGGCGGTCTCAGCCTCCAGGGTCCGCGCTCTCGGCGTGTCGCGAGCTGGAGAGAGGATGCCGGAGGTCGGCGGCGGGCGTGGGGGGGAGAAGTGAGCGGGGGCAGGCCCTCTCGGACGGCGGCCGGGCTTCTCAGAAGCTCTCGCGCCTTCTGCGGAGCCTTGTGGTCCCTCCCCGAAGCCACAGATGGCTTCGTCATAGAAGGCCTGCCCCCTCTCACTTCCTCGCGGGGCTCGCCGCCGAGAAGGCATTCGATTGACCTCTACTGTTCCTCTGCTCTCGCAACGTCTGTTGCAAGGCTCTGCCTGATCTGACATGGAAGCCGTGCCTGGGCCCCAGCACCATGCAACAACGATCTGCGACGAGAGGAAACGGTTCCGCGGGCGGGGGCGAGTGCTCGGCTGCCCACGTGAGCGGCACAGGAAAAACAGCTCGGTGGCAGGTACATTTGCGCGTACGTTGCCTGCGTGATGTCTTGGGTGAGCGCTCTGCGTTTTCGCGCCTTGAGTTGTGCTAGCTTCCTGCGTAGGTCAGTGTGTCAGGTTTTGCTGTGACGCAAAATGAACCAGTGTCCCTCAGTACGGCAGGAGCTGTGCAGCGGCTGCATGCGTCTGTCACGGAATGCTTACCTCGTGGAGGTGGTGAACATGCCTTCAGCACGAGCTGTGTGTCTTCGCTAGGCCTTGACTTTTACGTCCGCTGGCTTGATCGGTAAGTATACTTTTCTTCGCTCTCCGCGCCCCTCCTCGTCCCTCCTCCTTCCCGCTCCCTGCTCCGTCGGCCATCTAGCTGCGGCCCGATGATAGTTCGCTGTTGTCTTCTTGCTGGCGTTGACCCTGCAGGGTGATCCGCAGGTGCCGCCGCAGCCACTGCCTGTCGCCCGGCGTGGCTTGGCACTTCACCGCCCGAGGCCTTGGGCACCCGCGGGCCTGTTGAGATCTCACACCCAAGACCCGCGGGACTCCGCAAGCCCTGAGAGAAGGAGAGGGAGGAGCACAGGCGGGGAGGGGCAGCGGCAGGAAGAGCAGGGGAACCTGTGCTGGAGGCCTGCTGCTGTGCCAGAGGCGCCGAGCCGCACCCCACGACGAGACGCCGACCCCACGATCATCAGGAGGGGAAAAAACACGCAGGCACAATTACACGTCGATCCCCCAGAACATATGGGAAACTATGGGAAGCGGGGGGGAAGACGAAAGCCCAGACAACATGGGAAACTATCGGGAATCCTGTCATGTGTGTGTGTGTGTGTGTGTTCATTTGTGTGTCCCAGGGCCCCATGCAGATCAGGGAACCCGCGGGCCTCTTGAATTGTGCCTCTTCGCTGGGCGCCGCTCGGGCCGCGCCGCCGCGCCAGGCGCGGCAGAGGTCGGCACGGGGAGCGGCGCGCTCCAGGGGGGCAGGAGCACCGGGGCGCGCCCTCTCCCGAGGCCGGGGCACCGCTCGGGCGTGCGCAGTTTGTTTCCCCGGCGAGGACCGTCGAGAGGCATCTCGGCTCCTCGCGCGGAAGAGATGAGGTACACGAGGCCGAGCGGAATGCACGGGGAATGGACGTCCAGGCGGTGGAGAGCTGCTTCGGGGCGCTCGGCGCAGCTCCTGCGCTGTCGGGCGTGAAGCAGGGCTGGACCTGAGCGCTGTTCGGGCGATTCCGTGGGCCGTGTTCGTTTCGACTTCGTTTTGCGGCAAAGGCGGATTGGAGACGAAACGAGGGGAAGCGAACACAAAACGAAAACGAAAAACACCGTTTAGGTTCGGCCCTGGCGTGGAGAGCTCGGCGGCGCGCCGAGGGGGAGCGAGGGGAGAAGGCCTTCCGCAGGGGCCCTCCGCGGCGTCGGAGGAGGCTCGTGAAGATTCTCGGGAGGCTGGAGGCCTTCTTAGCTTTCTCCTCCTCCTCGTCCTCCTCCTCGTCGTCCTCCTCCTCCTCCCTCATCCCCCCTCCTCTTCCCCTCCCCCCTCCCCCCTCCTTTCCCCCCTTCCCCTCCCCCTCCTCCTCCCCCTCCTCCTCCTGGGCGCCCCCTCCTCCCCCCCCCCTCCTCGGGAGGCCGCAGGCTCTCTTATCGGAGGTGGACAGACCTCCTACCCTGACACGTCGATGAAGGCATTGGCCGTTTTCGGTTCGCGAGAGGGCGTCGCGGCCGTCGTTTTTGCGGGTCCAGGTCCGTTGGTTTCGGCCCCAGGCCGCTTTCACTACAGGGAGGTTTACGAAAGGGAGGTTTGTCCACCGCCGAGAGAAGGCCCGCACCCCCTGCCTTGCCCCCTGGGCGCGCCGCCGAAAAATGCAGTAGTGCTCACGGCAGTTTGGTGACATGTTTTTGTGGGGGGTCCCCAGAGCATGGAAGCACCGCCCCTTCGAAAAGGGGGGGGCATGACGGCGATGATTCCTGCCGTCCTGCTTGCATGCTTCTTGCTGGCGGGCTGTCACGACAGCGATGAATCTTGACGGTGTGCAACCTGTCAGGAGAATTCAACAGAGTGATTGGTTTTCGAGCGCGAGTACAGCAACACAAATCCTCAATCAATTCAGTGCGGAAGTCTCGACTGCGAGGGCATTGCGCAGAACTGTCAGGCTGAGCATTGCGAAATTTACCAGTACACTCCTGGTACAGTTGCGGCCGCCCGCCCTGCTGAGTTCACCACCACGATTTACCGGCAGCTCGAGGCCGGACCTGTTTGAAAGTTGCAGGTTATGGCAGACCCGACCTCCTTGTGTGCTGAGAGTACGAGTATTGGGACTGCACCAGTGACGACACACTCATGTGCACAGCTTTCATGTTGGATGACTGCTGCTGTGTGCAAGTGGAACTCACGTCGGCATCATGGTCTGTCAGCGGATCGGGGCATCGACCATACGGCCTCTGGATCGGATTGATCCTTACGGCGGCACCCCATTGCATGTCTTAGATCTTAGCCAACAATAGTGGTCCATGGCCAAGACTTCACCTGTGTCTCGCTATACAGAGAGTGTTGCCTATTGGAGCGTCGTGCTCGCTTTGCACATTCATTTTCGTGCTAGTGCCTTCCTGCCCAGCAGCAGGTGCCATTCGCCTGGTAGCGTAGGCAGACACGCGCCCCCGTCATCAACGACAGCAATCACTGAGACACAAAGCACGATCACGACTCGATGCTCCCTTTTGAAGCACATGTGCTGTGGACGCCAGACACATGCATGAAGTCCCTGCCCCTGGAAATAACAGGGGTTGCTGACCCAGACATCCAGCGCCCCTGAGACGATCAACGACAACACGACGGACTGGTCCTCAAAGCCTTGACCTGCACGACCTCCCCTGGCCTCGTGGCCCACAAGAACCGATTCACGGCACCACATCCACACGGGTGTTGGGGTCGGAAGCTCCGAGGCCCAGCGTAAGAAACACCATCAGGGCGTCGAGGGTATATGTCGCCGCTCCGGTCGTTCCGACGCGCGGCCGTACATCTTGGGGAGGGCGCTGCGGCGCCGCGGCCACCAGGGCAAACTCCGTCTCGAGTGCGGTTGGTTCGCCGTGGGGGTTGCTGCGGCGACAGCTGCCTCTACCTTGGGGCACGGGACGCAGGGTTGTCTCTACTTGGGGCGCGTCGAGAACAAACGTCGCGCGACGTATGGTAAGGTATTGCGTTGTGTGGTCTTCTGTTTCACCGTCTCCACTCTTCGGCTTGCCTCACATGTTCAAGTCAAGGTCTCGGGCAAATTTCCGGCCAGTAGAGTCACACCGTCATATTTGCGTGGCAGTCGTGCCGTGATCTTCAGACGCAGACCAACATTCGATTCCTGAAGTTGCTCATGCGCGCGAGGCAAGAATTGTGACAGTTTGCTCCCCAGTCCGAGCGTGTGGTGTTCTGGCCACAGTGTTGTGTCTACATTTCGCCATGCTTGACCCTTTTCCCAAGCGGTGAGGCGCGACGTGGCGCGTTGGAGTCGCATTGCCGTGTGCGTCCTCGGAGTAGGGCGGCGCCAGGTGCGTTTCTGGCTCTGCCGTGGCTGGCTGCACTAAACTATCACATTATTTTCGTACTGGCTCTATCACGAAGCTGAGTTCGTCTACGGCTTTATCGTGACCGTTGTTAGCGAGTTCAGCAGCGCGCGTTCATCGCCCACCTGCACGCGATTCAGACGTGTGCCTGTCACCAGCATCGTGACGTGTGCCTGTCACCCGCATGGGCCTGGACGTGTGACTATTCTGCCTGCTCGCGGGTCGTTGCCGTTGCCTTTTCTGGCGTCGCGCAGCGCCTGGGAAGGGAGGGAGAGTTCGGGGGGGCGGGGGACCCTCCGAGAGGGCGGGGGCTCCTCCAAGCCGCGCCGCCTCCCCGAGTAGCCCCATGGGGCACCCCCCGACCCCTTCCGAGAAGCCCCCCCCCCCTTCTCGGATCAAGGGCGCCCTCGAGGGCGCGAAGTTATTCGCGCTTCGCGCTTCGCGGTTCGGCTCGGATTCCTCCTCATCCTCCTCTTCTCCTTTGGGAGGCGGCGCGCGAGCGCGAAGTTATTCGCGCTTCGCGCAGTGCGTAGCGCGGAGGTGCGTAGCGCGAAGTTGGGAGCCCTTGTCAGATGGCCCTCCCTGGCTCTCTGCCCCCCCCCTCCCGCCGCTTCTGCTCGGCATCTCTCCCCACTCCACTTCCGAGGCGGCTACGAGACGATCCGAGACCTCCCTGGACAGGGGGGCAGCCAGCGGTGGCGGCGCGTGTGGCGCCTCGCTCTTACCAGCCTCTCTCTCTCTCTCTCTCTTTCTCTCTTGGAAGTGCCACTCCTTCGGAGGGAGTCCGATGTAGACACCAGGTCGTTCGGTCGGCGAAGTTTTGCAAAGTATGTCGGTGAGGGACTTCGGTGCAGAGGCGCTCGGGCATCTCACAGATTGGGAAGCTGGGGCGCCTGTACACCGAGCTCCTTGGCCGACAAGACGACTTGGTTTGAACTTCGAGCCCCTCCCATGAATGTTTCGTTTGGTGTTTGCGCAACGGTCTCTATCATCCTCGCTTCTTCGAAGGCAGAGCAGCACACGCCCCCCTCTGGGAACTCCCTCGGGAGCTGTTGCCGGATTTGTCCATGTACGGCGCACAGCGAATCATGAGTTCACGATGGTTTTTTCCCGCGCAAAACCAACCGAGCGTCAAGCTCAAGAAAATCGCGATCCGTATAGTACTCCCATGACGTGTGATGATTGGTTCTTGTTCGGGAGTTGTGCTTCTCCACGTTACGCCAGTCGAATCGTGGAAAATCCGCACCCTGAGAATTCTATCCCGTTGGGGTTGTTGCCTGCGGGCTATGATGTTCCAACCTACTTTAGCATTGATCACCAGCCAGAAGTTCGACCACCAAGAAAGTATCGGCATCGGATTGTTTTCAGGTGTCAAACCTTGGAAGGCGATACTCGTTCGGCACTTCGCCAGCGTGTCCGGCAGACACTGTTTCGATGCTGTTAGGGGTGCTCGAAATTATGTTTGGGACATGGTCCTAAAGTACGATGGGAACATCATAACCTTCAGGATGCTTCGGCCCGTGAGGTTGTTTGGACCACCTTGGGGGCAATGGGGATGCGATCCGTGCACCGGCAGCTTGCACCGCCGTGAGAGCGAAAGGCCTCGTGGCGGCACAGGGGTCACCCGCGTGACTCTGAACGTCCCCAGGTCCCGCGGTCGAGGAGAGCACTGATTCCTCTGAGTATGCATCGCCTGGCCCGCTCCCTGCGCCACTCCACATAGCTCGTGTGCCCTCGAACGCACTCTTTCCCCTACTGTTCTGTCCGTGCGAGCCCCCTTCCCCTCCGCCATGGCCCTCCAGCGTTGCCAGACCCTCCGTGGCTGCACCCGCCTCGAAACGCCGCACGAAGGTCAGCGTCGCAGCGGGCGTCGCGCGACCAGCGCGCGCCCAGCCGAGCCTTGATATCTTGATGCCCTGATCGGCGGGAGGCGGGAGGCGGGAGGCGGGAGGCGCGAGGCGGGAGGCGGGAGGAGGGAGGAGGGAGGCGGGAGGAGATGGCGGTGGTGAACCTTGAGGGCTCCCCCTGGCCATACCGCCCGCGCTGGAATCGGAACAAGTGATCGTACTCACTTAGGCTTCTTGCACTCTTGGACAGGCGATGTTCCTCCTCCTCCTCCTCCTCCTCCTGCTCCTCCTCCTCCTCTTCCTCCTCCTCTTCCTCCTCCTCCTCCTCCTCCTCCTCCTCCTCCTCCTCCCTCTCCCCCCTGTCCAGCTCCCTCCACCCCCTTCTTCCCTGGCGCCTGCTCTCCATCCTGCCGTCCCCGACCCCATGCGCTTCGAGTCTTGCACAGCTTGCTACCGTGCCACCCGTTGCACTCGGGGGTGGTTATGTGGATCGGCTCCTTCCCAACACCGCCCCGCGCTGCCGTGCTTCTCGCCGCCGGAGCCGCCTCCGAGGCCCGAGCACCCGTGCACCTCTCTCGGTCTTCTTCCGCCTCCTCGACGACTGCGACGACAGGCGAGATGCACCTCTGCAGGGCTCGTTTCGATTCCGCCGATTCGATTCGATTCGATTTCGATGGATTCCGATTCCGATTCGATTCGACTTCAGACTCCGTTTTGGACTCAAATTTCTCAATGATGCCTTACTACTCTGCCGATTTCAGCCGATTCGACTCCTCCCGACTTGGCTGCCGATTTCCGCCTGTTCGATTAATTTCGATCGCCGATTCGACCTATCGATTCGATTATTGGCTCTCCTGCCTCTGCACACCACCACCACACCCGGCCAGGGCCGTCCTGGGCCCTGGCTCGGCGTATACGCCCTCCCCCTCCGAGGCCAGGGTGGCCGGTACACCGTGCCAGGGCCCTTCTGCTTTCCTGAGGTATGGAGGGTGCAGGTACTGACGGATGAACAACACACACTGATCAGTGCGATTCCGGTAGGCGGTCGCCTTTTTGGAGCCAACTTCGGCCCAGAGACCGAGGGCACGGTCACGAGCTTCTGCTCGCAGGCTTAGGATGGCCCTGGGCAGGCATGGTGTTGGTGCACAGGTGCCCCCCGTCTGGATGCAACTTCCAGGAAGTCAAATTCAGCCTCGGCGTTGGTGCATCTGTGGTTGAAAACGGGGCCTGGTCCATTATAGTCTGGCTCAAGTCTGCTTTATCCCGCTCAATTCGGCTCAATCGTTGGTCCGGTCCAGCCTAATTTGGTGCAGCGGCCCCAAATGTGACCCATACAGTGAACGCGCACAGTAAGGACGCGCGCCTTCATCTAGGGTATCCTTGTGTCCTTGCCGCTGCGGCCCGTCCTTTGCCGTTTTCCCTGGTCGCCCGCCGCCCAAAAAGCTCGAACTTTGGCCTCCAAGGGTCTTGCGTCCTTATCTTCCGTCCGTAAGACACGTTTTGACGGTAGCTTTTAGCCCCTTTTATCGTCCTGGCTAAGACCCCTCAGGAGTTGTCTCTTAACCTTCTGCGGGAACCAGATACAACCATCGGTTCGGATGCAACTCCTGGGAGATCAGATTCTGATTTTGCCCTGGTCCGAAGTCCGGCTTAATCCCGCTGAATCCCGCTTAATGCGGCTTAATCCCGTTTAATGCGGCTTAATCCTACTTAGTCCGAGGCCCACTCCAGCGCAACAGACAGCCCCCCAATGGGGCTTAATCTTCCTCCATCTTTCCGACGAAGACCTCCCAGTGGTTGCCTCCTAACTCATCGGAGAGAAACTCTCGGCCTCCACACAACTTCTCGGAACTCCGCGCGGATTTCCTGGATCGGCGCCAGACCTCCCTTCCTTGGTGCGCGGAGCGCGCCGCCAGGGGGGCCGAGCGCCGGTCCGAGAAGTTCGCGCGGAGCTCCGGAAGTTTGTGGTGATGCCATTTCTTGTCTGCTCCCATCCAGGCTCAGGGGCACAATCATCGGATTCGGAGGATGGGGCTGGGGGAGACGAGCAGATCATCAGCGTGACCGCGTGTGCTGAAGGTGCTTCTTGCACAGTCGTGCCTTGCATCCTCCCGACCCCGCCCTCCCAGCACGGCAATTGACTTTTGCATGCTTGCTTCCCTCCAGCCCCGCCCCCCTCCCTCCCAACACGACCGCCGCCTCGACCCGCCCCCGCCCCTCCGGCGCGGCCCAGCAGCGGCGGCGGCTCGACGGCCCTGGTCCTGCTGGCGGGGGGGGGGAGTGGGCGCTGCGGCTTCTGGAGCGCCCCCGACTCCGAGGAGGCAGGAGGGAGGGAGCAGGATCAGGAGCAGGAGGAGGAGGAGAAGGAGGAGGAGGAGGAGGAGGAGCAGGAGGAGCAGGAGGAGGAGGAGGTGGGAGGAGGAGGAGGAGGAGGAGGAGGAGGAGGAGAAGGAGGAGCAGGAGCAGGAGCAGGAGCAGGAGCAGGAGGAGGAGGAAGAGGAGGAGGAGGGTGAGGAGGAAGCGGAGGAGGAGGTGGGAGGGGTTTCGTCCAGATCTTGGCCCATCATGGCATGGGATGATGGGAAGGGGGTGGAGGAGGAGGCGAAGGCAAGGCCCCGGCTGGCAGACCCCTCCCCCCCGAGAGTGGCCGTTGTCTCAGACAGCCGGCCACCCCCGGCGGAACCGCCTTTTTTGAGCGGCGGCGGGGTTGTTCGCAGGCTCCCATTTAACGAGCTCCCGCTGTGGGAGAGACCCGCGAGCACCGCCGGAGGAGCAGGAAACGGAGGAAGAGGAGGGGGCGGAGCAGGAGGAGGAGGAGGAGGAGGAGGAGGAGGAGGAGGAGGAGGACAAGTGTAAACCCAAGAGTCGTCAACGATGTTGGAATTAACCTTCCCTCCAAGCTCCCTCTTCATATGTCATAGGCCCCTACAGCGGTTCATTTCCATTTGGGGATTTGCCTCGTTGGACGACAACCGATTGAAGATCCTGAAGCATGACAAAACATGGTTCTCGGGATTTCAACGCCACGGATCAACCTGACTGCTGCGTCTTCACGATCCGGAATCGTGCCAGAAAGCCGTTTTGGCACTTCAACACCGCGAATCAACATAACTGTTGCACCCGCATAATCCTGCATCCTTCCAAAACACAATTTTTGGTACGTTGATCGTGGGAATCCGTGAAACTCTTGCAAATGCTGTTGCACCCGCATAATCCTGCATCCTTCCAAAACCATGTTTGGTACGTTGATCGTGGGAATCCGTGAAACTCTTGCAAATGTTTGAAACGAATGTGCGCGGCGCTAAGGCGAGAGCCACATTTTGAAAAGGAGCCGCCCTCAGTCCGTGAAGCTCCTGCAAATGTTTAAAACGAATGTGCACGGCGCTAGGGCAAGCGCCACATTTTGACAAGGAACCGCCCTCAATCCGTGAAGCGCTTGCGAATGTTTGAATTGAATGTGCGCGGCGCTGAGGCGAGAGCCACATTTTGAAAACTGCCTGCCCTCAACCCGTGGCTCTTGCAGCTTGCAGATGTTTAAAGCGAATGTGCGTGGCGCTAAGGAGAGAGCCACATTTTGAACATCACCTGCCCTCAATTCGTGAAGCTCTAGCAGATGTTGAAAACGAATGTGCGTGGCGCTAAGGCGAGAGCCACATTTTGAAAACGGCCCGCCCTCCATCTGTGAAGCTCTTGTCACTTTTCAAGCTCCAGAGTCACCAATGGTGAGGAAGTCTCAGGCGAAACGCCCGGCCCGCCCTACAAACTGGCTCCGGGGTGCGACACGGAGAGGTTATTATAAGGAAGAGCAATGGAGGAGGACGAGGAGGAGGAGGAGGAGGAGGGCGAGGAGGAGGAGGAGGAGGAGGAGGAGGAGGTGGGAGGAGTTTGATCCAAGCTTTGGCCAGTCAGGGCATGGGCTGCGGAGTGGTGGGGCGTCGTGGAGGCGGACCCCTCCCAGTAGCCACCGTCTTCCTGGTCTGTTTTCTTTTCAATACCTTCGGTCTTGACCGTTGGCGGCTACAGGGGCGGCCTGAAAGAGGAGGAGGAGGAGGAGGAGCAGCAGCAGCAGGAGGAGGAGGAAGAGGAGCAGCAGGAGGAGGAGGAAGAGCAGCAGGAGGAGGAGGAGGAGAGAGGAGATGTAAGAGAAAGGAGGAAGGATGAATACCGACGTGATCTTGGCCCCAAGGTGCCCCCCCAGCTTCCCTTGCCGATTTGGAGCCGCTCGGGCTTGGAGAGTCCGCCGTGGGGAGTGTTTCGTCCTTGTGTTGCTGATGGCCAGCAGCTGCATGCGAGCCACGATGTGCAGCGTTTTGCGCTGGTCCTGGGCCGCCCAGCTGCCAATGAATTTGCTCGCTGGTTGCACTGTGGCATGTTAAGGGCCCCGCACCATGTCCCCCATTAGCTCCAGACCCTTGATAGGGTGAGCGAAGGAGAGCCTTCCCAGCGGGTTGCCTCCGCTTGGGATGTGGATGAAGCAGTCCTGCTAGTGTGAAGTGCTATGTTCATCACGGCTCAAATGTTATCTCAGAGTCCACCTAGGTGTTGCATACAGCCAGTATCGTCGCAGCACATGTTGAGTTTGCTTTGCCGCCTGAGGGGGATGCCCGCATGGTGGGTTGCACGAGATTTATCACCCCGCTGTCTCCCTCACCCGTTGCATGGGAGAAGGCGTCGCCAGACTGTGCATGGTTTGTTCGCCAGCTGACTGTCACGTCGCTTTGACCTGTTCTCTTTGGGGGTGCCCCGGAGTTGGGCTCACTGCCTGGCAGATCCTGCGAGCAGCACGCTCCGATCGCAGGGGGGGGTGCTTCATCGTCCACTCACTGTTCGGAGCCTCCCGCCCTCCTTTCTGCTAATGCTGCCGGCAGCGTCGTCCCCCCCCCCCCGGATCGTCGGCTCTCACGGCATACCTCCCCTCCTCTGTCTGTCGCCCCTCATGCGCCTCCTTCTCTTTCTCCTCCTCACCCTCTCCCTCTCTTTGTCCTCCCCTTCGTCATCGTGCTCCGCTGCCTCCTCCTCCTCATCTCTTCGTGCTCTCCTCCATCCTCCTGCCAGACCTGATCGGGCCAACAGACAAAGTGGCTCCCTCCCGGGAGGTTCCCCAGAGTCCTGCGGAGGCCGGGCAGCACGCAAAGACCGCTCAAGTCACCCGCGCCGACATCCGAGCCGACCGACCAGGCCTCCGGAGGCCGGGCCAGGCGACCGCCCGCGCCGACGACGGCCGGACGGCGGCGACGGCGACGTCGACGACCTTCGGCGACAACGCGGCGGCGGCCGCTGCGGTCGCCGACGACGGCGGCGGCGACGCCAGCGCCTTCGCCGACGGCGCGGCCAGCGGGCGGGGAGGCTGCAGCCGCCGCGGCCGCCGCGGCCGCAGCGGCGGCCCGCGGCGCGCAGGGCCCGGGGCCCCGGCAGGGCCCGCAGCAGACGGCGCGCGGCCCCGCGGGCGCCGCGGGGCTTCGCCCGCAGGTCGCCGCCGCGGCGCTTCCCGCCTCGTCGGCGGCGGTTCGGAGGCGGGGCCTGGAGGGCGAGGGGCTCTAAGGGCGAGTGGCCCTAGTATGGGCGAGGTGCCTCAGGGTCCAATGTTTGAGCAGAGCCGTATGTGTTGTGCAGTCTGTGTTGTGTGATAGCTGTTGTGAACTCTATGTGGTGCAATCTCTGTTGTGGAGCGTATCTATATGTGTACACATCATTTGCGATATATGTTGTGCAATGTATGTGGTGGAGCCTGTGTTGTGCAATCGATGAGGAGCAACTCACTTGCTTAACTTGAAGCTGTCCTCTCCACTGCTCGTGGAAACATCCCACCGTCCCACCCGCAACTTGGTCGCAAGACCTCTTAAGACCGTGACGGTGGGTACCAAATGGCACTTGGCAATAACACCGACGCCGACGACGACAGCGACAACGACGACGACGACGACGCCGACAACGACTACGACGACACCGACGACGTCTCCAACGACTTCGATGACGACGACAACGACGATGACGACAACACCGACGACGACGACGACGCCGACGCTGACGACGACGACGACGATGACAACGCCGACGACGACGACGCCGCCGCTGACGATGCCGCCGCCGACGACGACGACGACGACGACGGCGACGACGAAGACGACGACGACGTTGCCAACGAAGATGACGACGACGACGAGGGAGGAGGGAGGACGACGATGGCGACGACGACAACGACGAGGGAGGAGGGAGGACGACGATGGGGACGACGACGACGACGACGGCGACGAAATAGAAGGGACAACGACGAAACGCCGACGAAGACGACGAGGGAGGAAGGACGACCACGGCGACAACGACGACGGAAATGACGACGACGCCAAGACGACGACGACGACGACGACGAGGAAAGACAGAAGACGTCGGCGACGACGACGACGACGAGGGAGGAGGGAGGATGACGACGGCGACGACGACAACGACGAGGGAGGAGGGAGGACGACGAGCACGACGACGACGACGTCGACGAAATAGGAGGGACAACGACGAAACGCCGACGAAGACGACGAGGGAGGAAGGACGACCACGGCGACAACGACGACGGAAACGACGACGAAGCAAAACGACGACGACGAGGAACGACAGAGGACGACGGCGACGACCACGACGACGACGAGGGAGGAGGGAGGACGGCGACGACGACGACGCAAGAGCTCGCTTACGCTTTTGTTGAAAATCTGTGTTGCGAAGCCTTGTGTTTTTCTTTGTTACACACGATTCTGAAATCCCTCCGAGACCGAAGGTTGTTGAAGGATTTTGGCATGCGCGCGCGACGACGAGCGCGTCGGCACTTCGTCCCATTTGTTGCAGAGGATTCTCGCGACGGCACGCGCGCAATGGCGTTCGAAAGATTTCGACATGCGCGCGCGAAGCCCGTTTGGTAGTATTTTGCTTGGAAATCTTAAAGAGTAAAGAGCGTAATATTTTGCAAGAGCGCGTAAGATGTTGGCAACCTGTTATTATTCAGATTTCGCACGAGCGCGCTCGTAAGTTTTTTAGACAATCAGTGTTGCGAAGCCATGTGTTTTTGTATGTTGTTTGGAAACTCGAGTTTGAAATCCTTCCGAAACCGAAGATTCTTGAAGGATTTCGGCATGCGCGCGCGACGACGCGCGCGTGTGCACGTCGTCCCATTTGTTGCAAGGGATTCTTGAAAACTTGTGATTTCTGATAAACGACATCGCGCGCATAGGATTTGTTTGACGAGGATGGCGGGGGGGGAGTGATACTGGCCTGGCTGGGATAGTATGAATTCATGTTTAAGATGGACGATGGGGCAGAATCACATGTAAATTGCAATACGACAATGGGAACCGTTAGCTCCGGGGGGTGGGGGTAGAGTCTATTCTCCTTTTAGAAAGGAGAATCTACGTGTTGCCAACTACGTTGTGCAATACATGCTGCGCAATATTTGCGATGCGTTATATGTGGTGCGATCCTTGCCAACGCAACGCAAAGCAACGCACAGCAAAACAATTCAGTGTAAATTGTCGCAAAGTTGCGACGAGGCCTCGACGGGTCGGTGCAGGCGACAACATAGCCGCCAGACCGGCAATCAGGCCCAGACGACGGGCGGCGACGAGGTGGCGACGGGGTGGTGACGGCGACAGCATAGCCGCCAGACCGGCATTCAGGCCCAGACGATGGACGGCGACGGCGACAACATAGCCGCCAGACCGACATTCAGGCCCAGTTCCTTAGACCAGGGATAAGAACCACTAAGCGAAAGCACTGTTCGGGAAATGTCCCCCATCGACAAACATCCTGAGTCGGACATTGGGGTTCAGAGCCTTGTGATCTTCACCAAATTATGTCGGTTTTGGCGGGGTCCCCTGGGCATCCTCGTGGCCACGGCCAGCCAGTTCTACCTCGAAATTCTGGTCCGGACGCGCTCCAGGTTACGTGCGTAGGAGGGGGGGCTTCCGCGGCAGCGATCGCCGTCGCCGTCGGGGGGACGGGACGGAGGTGGAGGGCGAGCGCGCAGATGGTCATGGACTCAAGTCGGGCTTGACCCTCCACAGGATGAATAGTCAAGAATCGTAAACATGGTCTGGTCACGATTGTTCGTGCTCTTTCTATCATTTCGGATTATTATGTGTGTTTTTCTGTCTTCCAAAGCCCGCCCGTAGGAGGAGATGCCTGACCGAATCATGTACGGTGAAATCACATAGATCGACCACACGATTCCACGAGGATCCCAAGAGGAAATCATCACCACCACGTCTGGTGCAAGACTTCCGCCACCACCCACAATCACTGCCTGATTGGAGCGCTTGTCGTGCTGGATCATGGCATCGAGGGAAGCCATCCTCGGCCTCTGCTCGATGCTCTCGCGGAGGAGACGGAGGAGCAACATCAGCAGCAAGAGGAGCAGGAATATATGGGAGGAGGAGGAGGAGGACTAGGAGGAGAAGGATGAGGCAGCAGAAGCAGTAGGGGAGTGATCAGGATGAGGACCAGGAAAGGATACCAGCTTGAGGAAGAACAGGATAATGAGGATGAGCAGTAGAGGGGAAGGCTTAGGGTCAGCCGAAAGAAGATGGGAGGAGGAGGAGGAGGAGGAGGAAAAAGAAACATAAGATAATATATATATTGTAGTGGCCTTCGGCCAGTGCCGCCGATCCGGGTCGCTCGGGGTTATTCTCCAGACGCAGAAATTATGGGCGCACACTCAAACGCACACACACAGTCACACCACTTAACCTGCGCCGCAGACATGCGCACACAGCATCACCCACACACACATACTAGTTGGGAAACGCTCCTGTAGTACTAGTAGTAGTATTAGTTAGTAGTAGTAGTAGTAGTAGTAGTAGCAGTAGTAGTAGTAGTAGTAGTAGTAGTAGTGGTAGTAGTAGTAGTAGTAGTGGTTGTGGTAGTAGTGGTAGTAGTAGTAGAGGCCTCGTTCCGCGGCTTCTCTCGACTTCCCGCGGTCTCTCTCAAGTTTCGAGCACGCGGTGAGTTTCACGATATATGTGTGTGTATGTACGCGTGCATGCATGTATGCATGCATTGATCATGTGTGCCTGTGTGTAGGTACGTATGTATGTATGTATGCTTGTGCGCGTATGTATGTATTTAGTTTGTATGTATGTTTGTATGTGTGTATGATAATATGTGTGTATGTGTGTGAATGTAAGTATGTATGTCTGGAAGATTGTTTTTCTATGTATGCAAATGTGTTTAAATGTAGGTATGTATGCATGTGTGTATGGATGTGCGTTTGAAGAGCGAGGATGTTTCAAAGAAGAGGCACTCGGTGACGCGATCGTTGAGGGATAGGAGTGAGGTCGCAGAGGAGGAGGAGGAGAATGAGGAAGAGGCGATAACTTGAAGGAAAACGATGAGACGGAGGACATCCTGCCGGTGGCGCCCTGGGCGGTGCCGCGGAAGAAACCGGGGGCCTGCCGGAGGCAGTCTGGAGGCCTCTGGGGAGCTGTTTTGGGGCCTCTTGGAACCTCTTTTGGGCCTCTTGTGGGCTTCTTGGGGCCCCTTGGGGGTCTCTTGGGGCCTCCTGGGGGCCTCTTGGGGCGGAAAGCTCGGTTCTTTCGGTTCGTGGTCCCCCTCTTGGGCCCCTCTTGGGGCTCTCTTGGGGCCTTCTTGGGCTGTCCAGAGGCCCTCTTGGGCCGTCTTGGGGCCCTCTTGGGCCGTCTTGGGGCTCTCTTGGGCCGTGTTGGAAGCATCGTGGGCCGTCTTGGGACGGACTTGGGGGCCTCTTGGGCCGTCTTCGAGCGTCGGACGCCCGAAAAGGCAAGAACGCTAAAAACCCTGAGAAAACCAATGAAAATCAACGATTCTGGCCTCTTGGGGCCCTCTTGGGAGGCCTCTTGGAAGCTTCTTGGGGCGTCTTGGAGACACCTTGGGCCGTCTGGAGGCCATCTCGGGCGTCTTGGAGCGATTTTTCGGCGACTCGGGGCCCTCTTGGAACCCCTTGGGGGTCTCTTGGGCCCCCCCCCTCCTCCAAAGCGCCGGAAAAAGCGGAGCATGGCGCCCCCCCCCCCCCTATCTTCCACTCCCCCGGAGCGGCCCCGGGGTTCGCCGGAAACTCGCACCCCCCCCCCCCCCCCCACCCCCCCTTCCCCGGCAGAGCCACCCCGGCGACCCCCCCAGAGGCTGAAGCTCAGCCTCGAGGCTGTAGCTGAGACTCCTTGAAACTCACACGCCGGATCGGCGGATATATAAGAAGAGGAGAAGGAGGCCAAGGAGGTGTGGTAAACAGGAGGTGCAGCACGAACAACAGAAACGATGTCATTTTAACGGCTGGTGCACCGGATCTGTCGCTGAATGATTGGGTGCCATCAGGCCGCATTGCTTTGCCGTTCTTAGACGGCACCTCCCAGCGCAGAGTCTTGTCTGGGGCTTTGCGGCCCGCTGGACTGGGTTATCTCTTACATCCCCATCACGTAGAGGAATGTACGGGAGAGAAGGAGGACGATGATGATGAAAAAGATGAAGAGTACGAATGCTAAGAAGGAAAGAAGAGTAGGAAGACGAAGAAGAAGAAGAAGAAGAAGAGAGACGAAGGGGGTGCATGGTGAGGACGAGGAGGATGAGGAGGAGGAGGCGGTGGACGAGGAGACCACAAAAGGGGATGAGCAGGGTGGACGCGTCCATGCAGACCGTTGAGATACCAGCCACGCGGCTGAAACCTTCACCTGTTTTTGCAAATGTGTGGGCGACCGAACAGCTGTGTCACGTTTCCCTGCTGTGATACAGGAGTAAGTTGTCACATATCTGCGTCATCATCGTCAATATTGGGGAGCCTCCTGATTGTGATTCCGAGGCGGATTCAGCCCTGGCCACACGGATCCCTTGGGAGGGCCGCAGTGAGGGACGACAGATGGCAACACCCTGGAGGCCGACCTTGCCCCCTGGAGGATTACCGGACGCCTCCAGAGGTCCCCGAAGACAGAGCAAGCAGAGTCCGAGCACCTCCAGAGGCAACACAAAATCGAAGCCTCCCGAGAGCCTCCGATAACCTCCTCGGGCTCCCCAGACCTCTTCCGGACTTGTCGTGCCAAGCCGCGGTCCCCCGTGGATCTCTCGATCGCTCCCCAGGGGTCGCCAATCGTCCAGTCAGCCCAGCAGGTTCCCCAGCGGCTCTCGGAGCGATTTGTCCGTTTTTGCATGCGCGGGGAACGCAAGCTCGGGTTCTGTAACACGCGTAACACGCGCTGGAGCAGCCGGCGTGCTCAAGGCGCGAGCAGTTGAGAGCCAGCGCCCACCTTTAAAAACGTCGTCGCCATACCCAGCCAGCATTTTCTTTTGTTTGGGCAGCCAGGGGGCCCTGCAACGGCCTCTGGAGGCCGAAGCAGAAGAGCAGGTACCAGGGCCGAGAGTCGACGGCGAGCGCACGAGGGAAGCGAGAGGGGGCGAGCCATCTCAGAAGCCGAAGCCTTGTCTTCCTTCTCCGAAGCCAGGGACGGCTTCTCGGAAGGCGCTGGGGCTGCCGAGAAGCCCCGCGGCCCTCCGAGGAAGCCCGCGCCCTCTCCCTCCCCCCCATGGGCTCGCCTCCGTGAGAAGCCAGTCCGCCAGAGGCCCAGAGGGCGACGGTCCTCTGCGCTGGCTGCCGCTGCGCCTCTGGCGTCGCCCCGCTCGGCCCAGGCTCAGGGCAAGCGGCGCCGGTGCCGTTCACTGCCTCGTGGCGGCTCGCACAAGGGGGGTGTCGCCAACCAGAGAGCCTCCTCCTCCTCCTTCTCCTCCTCCTCCTTCTCCTCCTCCTCCTCCTCCTCCTCCTCCTCCTCCTCCTCTCCTCCTCCTCCTCCTCCCCCCCTCCTCCTCCTCCTCCTCCTCCTCCTCCTCCTCCTCCTCCTCCTCCTCCTCCTCCTCCTCCTCCTCCTCCTCCCCACCTCCTCCTCCTCCTCCTCCTCCTCCTCCTCCTCCTCCTCCTCCTCCTCCTCCTCCTCCTCCTCCTCCTCCTCCTCCTCCTCCTCATGCGCAGCAGCAGGCGGCGCAGGACAAGAAGGTCCCGAGGAGGCCTCTGGGAAGGCCTCTCGGAGGCTGGGAGGGCTTCTCCGAAGCCCCCTACACCTTAGGCGATGCTTAAGAAAACCTAAGTTTTCGGCCAGAGTCTCGATTATTCTTAACGTTTCAATGTCAATCCTAAGATTTTGATAGAAATGTTGGGTTTGTATTCAAGTTCTGAGACCATGAATTTCTTAACCCATGATTTCTTAACCATTTCGCGTGGTGTACCTTCTTCAGGGGCAGCGTCAGGGAGAGATGGGCTCAGGGGGGGGACGCATCGACGTTAGTGGCTCCGGTAGCCCACTTCGCCCAGGAACGCGCGACTTCGTTGTCGGGGGCGCGTCGGCGATCTTTCAGAGATGCATCGCCGATGCCAGCTCGATGTCCCCCCCCCCCACCCTGAGCCAGTCCCCCCCTACCGTTAAGTCGGGCATGTTCCCCTACAGGAGGAATATTCAGAAATAGTGAAAAATAGTCTGGGGACTATTTTGGGGTTATTTTTGAACATGTGTTTGGCATGTTTTGCGTATTTTTGAGTGTATTTTTTTTCCCCTCCAAAATCCCTCTGTAGGGGGACAGGCCCGACCTAACCCTACCGCTGCCCCTCAACATGGGGGTGGCGCGAGCTAGGGGGCCCATGGGGGCCTCTCAGAGGGCGGGGGCTCTTCGTAGAAGGCCCTGCGAGGCACCTCAGGAGGCCCATCACAAGCTGCGGGGGCTCCTCAGAAGCCCCTCGATCGGGAGGGGACGAGACACACAGACACAGAAACCCTTCGACTCCTGAAACAAGTCAACCGTACGAGAAAATACTGGCAGTGGGAGGGAAGGCGACCATTTTTAGAAAACATGGAACAGGTGGGGGATCCTGGCAGTTGTGTATACTTCCTCCTCCTCCCCCTCCTCCTCCCCCTCCTCCTCCTCCTCCCCCTCCCCCTCCCCCTCCTTCTCCTCCTCCGCTCCCGTTTCTTACACATTGCTGCTTGCGTGTGTCCCTGGGCCCCTTCGCTCGCGCCTCCCATTTGGCCCCGCCCCTCCTCTTCGGAGGCCGCCCCTCTCGCGCGCCCTCCCCTCGCGCGCGCCGCCGGGCTGAAGTCGGGCCTGTCCCCCCACAAGGGGGATTTTGGATGACAAATAAAAGTTCCCCCAACAGATTCAAACAAATGTTCAAGCATAGCCAAAAACTGGTCCCCGGACTATTGTTTTACTATGTTTGAGCATTCCCGGACGGGGGAATGCTCAAACATAGTAAGACAATAGTCCGGGGACCAGCTTTTGGCTCTGCCTGAACATTTGCTTGAATTTGTGGGGGGAATTTTTATCTGTCATCCAAAATCCCCCCTTCTGGGGGGACAGGCCCGACCTAACGCCAGGCCTCCGCGCCCCCGCGCGCGCGTCTGGCCGTCGCGCGCCGCCCCCATGGGCTTCGGGCAGTTCCTGCTCGGGGGCGCGCTCGGCGGAGGGCTGGGCGCGGTGATGCTGAAGGCCGCACGGGGGTCGAGCCAGGCGGCGCGGGAAGTCTGTGCCACGTGGCGGCCCATTGCCTAACCACGAAATCGATAAGCACACCTTCCGCCCGCGACATCGAAGTACCGAGTCCCAACCCCCGCCCCTGGGCGTCGGGAAATTCCTGCTCGGGGACGCGCTCGGCGGTGGGCTGGGCCCGGTGATGCTGAAGTCCGCCTGGGGTCGAGCCAGGTGGCGCGGGTTCTCGGTTCCGTGGCCCAGGGTGTTGAAGTTTAGGGTCGCGCACAGACTCAAGCAGTGAGGAGTCGTCCCGCTTCGTCTGTAGGCCCACCAGAGAGTATTGTGAGAACCGCTTGCGGTTTGCACGAGATGTTCTTAGTACGCCCACTTCGTGAATAATGACAACGTCGGAAGTTAGTGTACAGATCGCTCACTGAATATGCGCCATACAGGTGTGCAATCGATTTGCACATGTGTATAGATAGCGTTACGCACGTGTATGTATACATACACAGTTGCACACACACACGCACATATACATATATATATATGTATATATATACACACAAGACTGCAGTGGCGCTTCGCGCCATGCACCTTCGTCCTTGAAGTTTGGTATGCAGGCGGAATAGCAGGAAGGTCAAGACGACAATTTAGAGATAACTCCTGGTTGCCTTTTCTGGTATCGCCGCTATAATCATGTTATTCGTTATCCTTCCTCCATGCTTCTTTTTCCTTATAGTTTCGCCGTACCCTGCGCATTCTCCCCATCCTCCTCAGCTCTTTTTTGCGGAGGTTCCTCCTTGGAGAGCCTCTGGGGGCCTCACAAAAGTTGTTTCAGGCTTTCTTAAGGCCTTTGGAGGCCTCCTGGGCGGATTCTGGGGGCCTCTGGGGATTTCCTCTGGCCACCCTGCCTCCAACCGCGGTCTCCCTGAACGACCGGGTCACGATTTGGAATGCTTCGGAGGGTGTCTTGGGGCCATCTTGGGCCGCCATGGGGCTCTCTGAGGGCCATCTTGGACCCGTGTTGTGCCGTTTTGGGGCTCTCTTGGACTGCCTGGAAGCCTTTTCGGATGGTTGTGGGGCGATGTTGGAGCCTCCCAGGCGGCTTCGGACGCCCAGAAGACCGCCGTCTTGGAGCGTCGGGAAGCCGAAAAGAGGAGAACCCTAAAATTAACCAACCAACACCGACGAACAATGTATGATTTTTGCCTCGGGGGGCCTTCTTGGGAGTGCTTTTGGAGGCCTATTTTGGGCCGTCCTGTTCCCCTGTAGTTGTCTATTCGCGTGTAGTTTCTTCTTCGTCTTCGTCGAGCTCATTGTTCTTCCGCCGCTCTCTCTCTCTCTCTCTCTCTCTTTTTTTTTTTCTCTCTCTCTCTCTCTCTCTCTCTCTCTCTTCTCTATGTGTATATATATATATACAGATATGTAGGCGTTGGTGTCCTTATCCCTTTCTTCTGGCGGGCTCCAGATCAGGGTTTCCTATCTTCCCCCTCCCCCCTGGGAGGCACGGAAACCAGTAAGGCCATGACACAACATGAAATCATGTGCTCTGCACAGGAACAGCAACAATAACGACGGGAGGACCCCACTTGGAACACGTTGAGTTTTCCCCTCGCCCTCTTCCTCTTCGACTGGTGGAGGCCCTCCTCCTGCCCTCTGCGTCCTGCTCCTCCTGCCCTCTGCGTCCTACTCGTTACAGTCGTTCTCCTTCTCCTCGTCCTCCTCCTCCTCCTTTTCCTGCTCCTCCTCATATTCCTCCTCCTCATCCTCGTTGTGTCCCTCCTCCTCCTCCTCCAACACCCCCCCTCCGCCCCCTCCTCATCTCCATCCCGCCCGTTCTCCTCATTGACCTCTCCTTTCTCCTGGCAGGGGCGCGCATGCCGATGTTCCTCTGCGCCCTCGCCGCCATGCCCAGCAGGGGCGCGCTTTCCGATGGCAAAGTTGCGAAGCCGTTGGGACAACCCCGCGGGAGGCCGTGGGCTCCTCCTGAATTCCTGCTCCTCTCCCTCCTGTCCCTCCTCTTCCTCTCCAGATAGCGACGATGGAGTGGCCCGTGAGTGCCTGTGGCACGCCAGCTGGAGATTCCAGCTCCCTGGGGATGGGCGCCCTTCTCCGGGCGCGAGCGCGACCGCGCCAAAGCTTTCTCCCCACCTGCAGAAAGCTCCCGCTGAAAAGTTGCCCACGATTCATTCGCAAACGAGAGCCCCGCCTGAGACTTCCCCCACATGCAAGCGAAGAGGCCAGACGTGACGAAATCTAAAGGATTCCGATGACCCGCTCGGATGAGTAACATGAGCTGTAGGCCTCATAGGGAGGACCTCCTCGTCCTCCCCCTCCTTCTCCGCCTCTTCCCCGTGCCACCCTTCTCTCATCTCGCTTGCAATCCCGCGCATCACATAGGAACACAAAAATGGAGGGGGTTGGACGAGGAGGAGGGAGAGGCTTGATGGACTGGACACAGGAAGAGGAGAAGGAGGAGGAGGAGGAGGAGGGCAAGCAGAAGAGGAGGAGGAGGTGGACGAAGATGAGCCATGAAACCAGGAAGTGAAACGGTCGTTCCCCAGACGACCGATCAACCCTGGGCTACCGGAGCTGAGGAGCCGCGCTCCCGCAGGTACGGAGCACACGAAATGACCACGAGATCGGCAAAAGGTTCGTCGCCCCTCGAGTCGCCGCCCAGACGAGGTGGCGTGGCTCGTGTGCGGGGGACGGTCGGTCCACCTCGTCACCGCGAGGGCAGTTTCCGATGATCGCCCCAGCCAGATCGATTGGCATACGGTAGGTTTGCGTCGTGTCGACCAGCGGCGACCCCGCCGCCGACGTTCAACGTTGAACGCCGACGGCGGCCGAGAATCGGTCGATGTTGAACGATTGGACGTTGCGGAGACGGCCGATCGTTCAAGGTTGAACGATCCAGCGCGGTGTCAAAAACCAACGCCGGGGTCGACACGACACGAACCTGCCGTAAGCAAGTGGGTTGGTACCCCAGGGCGAGCGGACACGAAGGCCTCTTGGGGCTCACGGAACACACGGCCCCGCCTTTAGACCGAATGTGAGATCCTTGTGCTCGACAGCCGGCGCGGAGAGCGGCACCAGCGGCGCGGGCTCCGCTGAACGCTGCGGCTCCCGAGGATGTTGCGACGGAGATGGACTAAGAATACCGATGCGGACAGAGAAAGGGATCGGCGGGCACCAACTATACACCAACACCGATCCTGGCCCAGGATCACCCTGGGCCCATGATCGGTGTATATGCCTTCTTGCCCAAGGCAGGAGGGCGTATACACCGATCCTGGGCCCAGGGTCATCCTGGCCAGGACCGGTGTTGGTGTATAGTTGGTGCCTTCCTAAGGGAAGCAGCTGAGGGGGAAGGCGGAGGAGGAAAAAAGTAGGAAGCAGCGCGCAGAAGGCAAGATGTATTATACTGTAGGGGTGGACATACAGACACACACACACACATATCCCTCTCTCTCCCTCTCTCTCTCTCGTTCTTTACTTCTTTCTCTCTCCCTCGCTCGCTCCCATACATGTGAATATCTAGATGTGCATATGCACACGCACACACCTGTGTTCTGATTGTCGCCGTATTGATCCAGGCTTGCGAGTGGGCCCCTCTCGCTTCGGGGTCTCTTGGAGGTATCTTTGGGGAGAGCGAGGCGATCTGTGCTGCCTGGGGGGGGGGCCCGCGGCGGCGCCGCTAGCCCGCCATGGTGCTCCCTGTGGTGGCGCCTCCGGCCCGCCAGCACCTGACGCTGGCCTCGCTGCGGCGCGTGCGGGGGCTGTGGATGGAGCAGGTGCACCAGCTGACGCTGGCGGAGCTGCGGGCGCCGGGCGGCGGGGACCCACTGGCCGCGGCCGTGCGCACGCACCGCGAGTTGCGGCTGCGGATTGCCCACAGGCTTTGTGACTTCGTGTTCCTGCCATGTGAGGTCTTGGCAAATCCCCACGTGCGCTCCATGCATGAAAAGTATGCTGGCGCCTATCTGATGCACTAGGATTTTGGCGAGGCGTCTCCCAAGGAGCAGGTGGGCCACTGCTGGCTGGCGCCGGCGCGGGCGCTCGAGGAGAACACCCACGCCACCCGCTTGCTGGGGCACGGCTGCCGGCAGCTCGCCAGGACGAGCCCGGATTTGGTGCCCTCGTTGGATGCGTTCTTGACCCGTTTCCTCTCATCGCGGATGGGGACGCATTTGCAACGACTCCCTCCTCCTCCTCCTCCTCCTCCTCCTCCTCCTCCTCCTCCTCCTCCTCCTCCTCCTCCTCCTCCTCCCTCTTCGACGCCCCCCTCTTTGGGGAATGCGGATGTCGGGCGCCAACTTCCCGCAGGCGGTCGCGCCCGCCCGTGCGGCGCCCGGGGGCCCGCGGGCGTCACAGTGGGCGTGCTGCAGCCCACGAGCCCAGGGCTTCGTCCGGGACCTGGCGGGCTCGGTGCAGGACTCGGCGTCCTCGCGCGCGGCTGGTGGCAGCGCGGTGCCGGTCGAGATGGAGGGTATCGCGGACGCCGCCACCATCCTCTACGTGACAGGGCACTCGCGCGTGGTGCTGAGGGAGGTGATGAGGAACGCCGTGGAGGCGACGCTGCGGATCGCCGAGACGACGGGCGCCGCCCCCGAGCCCGTGCGCGTCAAGGTCACCAGAGGGCAATTCGGCATATTCGTGACCGCGTCTGATCGAGGAGGCGGCATCAGACCAGAGACCAGCATCTGGGACTGGGGCACCACCGTCATGCTGGCGCCATCCTCAAACGCCCTTGGAGACGACGAGTGGTCAGACGGCGAGGGCGACGCTCAGGACCCACCACCAGGCGCCGGGCACGCTGGCAGAGGCCCGCGCCAGCTACCGCTGGGCTTAGGCCTCCCGCTCGCGAGGCTTACCGCGCGATGCTTCGGCGGGGATCTCAGGCTCCAGACGCTGCTCGGCCACGGAACCAATGCGTACATCCACATACCCGAGCTGCACGAGCGCGGTTCCTTGAGAGGTGACTTCGCGGCCGGGTCGTACGCTACTGATTAAATGGAGGGCAGCCGATAAAAAAGAAATCTCTTGTGGGTCTGTTGTGGCCGAGATGAATCCGTTGGGGGCCTGTTGGGCAGTCTTGGGGCTATTGCTCCTTTTGGCAGGCATGGAGGTCCGCGGTGTACTGTCTAGTGGCGGCCTGGGGGCTTTAGTTGTACCTGCTTGGGCTGTCAAGAGCTTTTTCCGCGGGCCATCTTGGGATATCTTGGAGCCTTCACTTCTTCTTGGCCGTCTTTGGCCCCTCCTGGGCCGTTTTAAGCCCCTCTTTGGCCCTTTCGGGCGCCTTTTGGCACAGCTTTGGGCGATATTGGTGGCCTCTTTGGTCGTCACGTCGTGTCTGAATACCGAGAAGGCGAGCATGCATGAGCCATGCAACATTCATCTTGGCGAAGAGCCCAGCTCTTTCTAAACATCCGCCGATTGTACAGGCGACCGTTCATTACACAATAATCCATTGAGGGGTTCTGCAGTGCCCGTGGGCTCTTCGCCGAAGGACGCCAAACCGCTCTGAGCGTCGCCCCGTTCACACACGCAGTCTCAGAGGCAAATCGCAAACGGGGGCTGGCACGAAGCGCGCGAGGGGTGCGCCGAAATGGGGCGGGCCATCATGCGGACGCAGCCACTGAGGGTGTGGAGGGTGCACCGAAATCGAGCGGATCACCATGCGGGCGCAATCTCCGGGGCCTTCGGTGGAGCTTCCTATGGGGCCGCGAAGCGTGTACGGGGTGCGCCGAAATGGGGCGGGTCACCAACCTGACGCATTCCTCTTTATGAGGGCACGAAGCGCGTGATGAGTGCGCCGAAATGGCGCGGGGCACCATTCGGACGCAGCCGCTGGAGCGTTCGGTGGAGCTCCTTATGGGGCCACGAAACTTGCGAGGGTGAGCAGACTTGGAGCGGACCACCATGCGGGTGCATCCACTGGGGCGTTCGGTGGAGCTCCCCATGAGGCCACGAAGCGCGTGAAGGGTGCGCCTCCATGGGGCGGGTTACCATGTGGACGTAACCATAAGGCTCATCGGTGGAGCCCCCAATGGGGCCACGAAGCGCACGAGGGGTGCGCTGTAATGGGACGGCTCACCATGCGGACGCAGCCACGGGGGCATTCGGTGGACCCCCCTTTGGGGCCACGAAACGTGTGAGGGGTGCGCCGGCATGGGGCGGGTCACCATGCGGACGCAAACACTGAAGCCTTCGGTGGAGCTCCCTGTGGGGCCACGAACGTGCGAGGCGTGCGCCGAAAAGGAAGATGGAGGAGGAGGAAGAGGAGGAAGAACAGGAGGTGGAGGATTAAGGAGGGGGAGGAGGGGGAGGAGTAAGGAATGAGACGCGAGGCTTTGCGAGTTTTAAACCAAGACCCAATACACAGGAGGGCTGGGAACGAATGGCAACCACTATCACTATTTGTTGCAGGGGTGCCCGTTTCGGGGGGCTCTTCGGGCGGTGACCATCGTTCGCCGTTTTTGGACCATGCTGGCTGCCTTGGGGATTTCGCTGCGGCCTCAAGTATGGGTTAGGGTCGGCGCGACTGAAGTTGTGATGCGTAATGTTTTTTTTTTTTTTGTGTTGTGTGTGTGTGTGTGTGTGTGTGTGTGTGTGTGTGTGTGGGGGCGCTGTTTGTATTGGTATATGTATGTGTATGCGTGGGTCCCAGATCACAAGCAGTGTCAGAACTTCAATAGGCGAAAGAGTTCAAGGCTGCGTTGCAAGACACTTTGTTTTTGGGGAGGCGTGCTAACACCCAATGTACCATAATGTAGTCATGTCTATTTGCACGTACATAGTGCTCGCAGTAGCTTGTTACGAACGATGTGTGTGTGTGTGTGTCTGTGTGTGTGTGTCCGCGCTCTTCGTTTCTGTTCACTTTGCTCCGCCACCAGCGAAGGCCCCTCGCCACAGGCTGGGCTCGAAGAGCCTGGGACTACTTATGGTATCCACGACTGGTCTGGGGGTGCAGTCTGCGCACTTCGGCCCAGGACGCGAGCGTATGCGATCGCGCTTCTGCGCACGCGACGTGTGCAGCCCAAGTCTCGCTGTGCCCCACCAGGGGCTACAAGAGGCGTCTTCGTAATGATCCAAGCCTGCTTCTGTTGCACCTGGCAGCGCTTTCTTGGCGTGGACGCCACCCTGACGGTGTTTCTCGTCTTTTTGCCTTGCGTCTCCGTGGCCGCCTCCGGCTTCTTCCAGATCGGTGTCACATGGTCCCTTTGGCATCTCCCATGCCATGCGCGTGTAGGACGCAGTCGTACTTGCTCACCTGCAGATGGAGCAGTTTGCACCCGGTGCGGCTGGGATGCGCGCGCAGCGCGAGGAAGCGCAGAAGGAGCAGCCCTGGAGCCCTGAGCCATTCCAGACCAGAGGCGTCCTTTCGTTTCGGCGTCTCGGCTGCGCGCCTGGGAAGCGCGCTCCTTCGGCGCCTTGCCCGCGCCGCCGCCCGAGAGGCGTACGCCGTCTCCCACATGGGCATCGCCTTCCAGATGCGCGCCATCGGCGCTGGCAGGACGACGTTCGAGGACGGAGCTCCTGGCAGCACGCCTCCCGCCCCGCTCCTCCCTCTGCGGCCCGCGCCTCGGCGCCGCCTCCCCGCCCTCTTTGGGCGCCTCCGCCCGCCTTCGCTCGCCCCAGGGTGGTGGCGCCCACGCTTCCCGACGGGTGAGGGGGAAGGTATGGGCGCGGGAGGAGGGGCGACGGAGGAGGAGGATGTGGAGGAGTTGAAGGAGCTGAAGCGCGCAGAAGTCATGCCGCGGTAGGCACGACAAGCCCCGCTCGACGTACGTATGGACTCTGGCACTGGGTAGGGGCTCGTCGCCTAGCGAGTCGCTGCCCCGCCGACGGGACCCCCGCAAGCCCATTGTTCGAGGAGGAGGAGGAGGAGGAGGAGGAGGAGGAGGAGGAGGAGGCGGCGGAGATGTTGTCGGGGGTGGCGTTGGGGCGGGGGCGGCGCCGCGCAGGAGTACGACTACCGCGGCTCGGCGCTGGGGGCGCTTGCGGACGCGCGCGCGTGGAGCCCGCGGGGGGGGGGGAGGTCTGCAGCGCACGCCTGGCTGGCATGCTGCCCTGTGCTTCTTGCAGGAAGAGGCTTTCGGTCTGGGGGCGTTCAGTTGGGGGGCCGCCGTCGTTGGCCAGTGGGTTCTCGTCTCCGCGGCGGGACCTGGCTCGATGGGGCTTGGGTGTCGGGTGTCGGGGGTGTCCCGGGTGTTGGCGTTGTCTGTGGGGTCGTGCTGTTCCCGCCTTCCCTCGCTTCTCCGCGCACTGCTTGCAAATGGCGAAGGCCTTGCGTCCGAGGCGGGAATTCACACATGACCACCGCCTGGAGGGTCAGTTTTCGGAGCCTCGGCAGGCGGTGGATATGGACATCTTCGGCCCCCCCGGGGGCCGAGATATATCTATCTATCTTTCTATCTATATATATATATATATATATATATTTCTATATATCTATATGTATATATCTATCTATCTATCTATATATATCTATCTATCTATCTAATATATATATATATGTATCTATCTATATATCTATCTATCTATCTAACTATCTATCTATCTATCTATCTATCTATATATCCATCTATCTATCTATCTATCTATCTATCTATCTATATATCTATATATCTATCTATCTATCTATCGATCTATAAATATACAAATATATGTGTATATATATAAACGCAAGATTGCAGTGGCGCTGCGCGCCATGCACCTTGGTCCTTGAAGTTTGGTATGCAGGCGGAATAGCAGGAAGGTCAAGGCGACAATTTAGAGATAACTCCTGGTTGCCTTCTCTGGCATCGCCGCTATAATAATGTTATTCGTTTTCCTTCCTCCATGCTTCTTTTTTATTTTCGCCATGCCCTGCGCATTCTCCCCATCCTCCTCAGCTCTTTTTTGCGGAGGCTCCTCCTCGGAGAGCCTCTGGGGGCCTCACAAAAGTTGTTTCAGGCTTTCTTAAGGCCTTCTGGAGACCTCCTGGGCGTATTCTGGGGGCCTCCGGGGGCTTCCTCGGGCCACCCTGCCTCCAACCGCGGTTTCCCTGAACGACCGAATCACGATTTGGAATTCTTCGTAGGGTGTCATTGGGTCATCTGGGGCCGCCATGGGGCTCTCTGAGGGCCATCTTGGACCCGTGTTGTGCCGTTTTGGGGCTCTCTTGGACTGCCTGGAAGCCCTTTCGGATGGTTGTGGGGCGATCTTGGAGCCTCCCAGGCGGCTTCGGACGCCCAGAAGACCGCCGTCTTGGAGCGTCGGGAAGCCGAAACGAGGAGAACCCTAAAATTAACCCAAACCCACAGAACATGTATGATTTTTGCCTCGGGGGGCCTTCTTGGGAGTGCTTTTGGAGGCCTATTTGGGGCCGTCCTGGAGGCCTCTTGGGCCATCTTGAGGTCACGTCGGTCACTCTTGGAGCGCTCTTGTGCTGTCTTGGGGGTCTCTGGGACGTCTCCGATGACCCCCCTGATCGCCCTAGGTGTGCTGGGAAGGCTTGGCAAAAGGCCCGGTGGCCGCTTCGAGGCCCGTCTGGAGGGTCCCAAAGCCCCAGATCCCGGGAGTCCGGTTTGGGGGGGGGGATGGGTTTTCCCCCCCCCCGGGCTTATAAAATATAGAAGAGGATATATATATATATATATATATATATATATATATATATATATATATATTCATATATATATATATATATATATTCATATCCACCGCCCGGTGGTGCACCAGGACGTCGGTTCCCAGACGGTGGACATGGATAAGTCCCCGCCTCGCATTGCGGCCGGTGCTGCCGACCCTGTGCGCCACGGGTCTCTTTGGGCCCCCCTTGGGCTCTCGTGGGGCTTTCTAAGAGGCCATGGGAGGCCTTTGCACTCTCGGGCGCTCTCTCGGGGCCATCTTGGAGCCTTCCTGGTCGCTTCAGGGGACCCTGTTGGGCCGTCTTGGAATCATCTTGAAGCTTGAAGATCCCATCGGTAACAGCAAGGTGAGACAGCGAAGCACATAGGAATACACAATTTGCTTGAATGGTTTCGCCGTCTGGAGAACTTCAGAAGCTCCTCTTGAAGTCGCCTTGGAGCGGATCAAAGGCTTCTAGGAGGCACGTTGGAAGATATGTGTTACCATTTGGGGGTGTCTTAGCGGTCCTGGATGCCAATTGAGTTTTCTGGAACTTTCTTGAAACAATGCCGAGTCCCGGGGACAGGTGACTCACTCCAAGGGCGCCCAGGGGAGCGATCAAAGGGAAGAAGTTTCCCTTTGAGTCGATTACCACGTTGCTCGATTTACCGTTGGCTGGAGCGCCTGGAGAGGAGGGCCAAGGGAAAGGGGGGGAGCGACGCGGCGGCGGCGGCGGCGCGGCGGCTGCGACGACGACGACGACGACGGCGACGACGACGACGATGGCGACGACGACGACGACGACGACGACGACGACGACCGCCCATGGGCTGCTTTTAGTCCTTGCTCTGACTTTATAGGGAGATGGGAAACCGACGTGTCTCAAGGTTTCTGGCGCCCCGGCCCCGGCCCCGGCTGCTGCCGTGGTTTCCGCTGCCCTGGCTGGCCGTTCTGGCCCCCTCACCGCGGAACTCTTCCACGTCAGAGCGCTCCCCCCCCTCCACCCCTCGCGCGGCCAACCTAGTCTTTGCTTTTCTCTCTCTCTCTCTCTCTCTCTCTCTCTCTCTTGCGCGCCGGACAATTTGCCGATCGGTTGCCCCGATTTGCCCCACGCTGGTGCGGATTGCCTCCGCCTCGCCGCCGACGGAAAAAATCTCAAGGTTTCTGTGCCTCTGGAGGCGTCCGCGGACCCCCAGAGTGTTCCAGTGACCTCGGGGGGGGCGGGCTTCTGGAGACGTCCGGAGAGGCGGGGACCTCGTGGCCACACGGCTGGCTTCGCCTTGGGATCTCCTGGCCAGACTTCGCTCCAGCAGAGGGCGGGGGGTCGACATTTGAAGGAGGAGGACTGCCAGGACAGGACGGGGGAGGATGATCTGAAGGGGAGGAGGGAGGGAGCAGGGGGGAAAGAGAAGAGATGGATGAAAAGTGGTTTGGATTTGGGGGGACTTCGGGGGGCGGCGTTTTGACCACGGCTGGACACGGCTCTGGGAACTGGTCGGGATGGTGTCTGGGAAGCATCTGGAGCATTGACTTGGAGCGGGGTGGAAGTTCAACACATAACATTGTAATTATTGACGCTTCGCGCACCCCTCACCCGTCGGAGCGTCGCCCGGCGTCGCCTCTGCTCCGCCGCCGCGGTTTCCGCCGTCGCGTACCCCCCCCGCGCGGCCGGTCGCCGTCCTTGCGCACGTGATCTCCGGGCCATCTTTCTCGGCGATCCGGATTTCTCCGTGGATCGTCTGCACGACGCCTACGCCCTCCTCGACTACGCGGCGGCGGTCATCGAGTACGCCAGCTTGTTCTTCGTCGCCATTTTGGCGCTGCACTTGGACCTGGTGCCCTTCCTGGTCCTCCTCCCCTGCTGCGCGTCTTCGCAGTTCGCATGCGCGCGCGCGGCTTAATCTAGATCGTGGCATGCTGCTTTGCGAGTTTCTTACGGCGTGCGGCTCTTCCGCTTCGCTTGTGATCAAAAAGCACCCCCCACCCGGGCCCATCATGAACAAGTCCCTTGGCGAGTTGCAATTTGATCCGGTAAATGAATGTAGCAGCATGAGATGGAACAGAGATGGGAGGCAGCCGTCAACACAGGGCCCAGGGCGAGCCTGAGCAGGTGCAGGGGTCAACCCCGAAACATTCGCGGATCTTTCGATGGGGAGTTCGTTGGAGACTTATCCGGCCCAGTGTGGGAGTGCGCGATGCCATTTGAGAAACGCTCGAGGCTCTCTTGGAGCCCTTCTGGGAGCTTCGGAGCGATTCCGACTTCAATATGGCGTGAGCGAACTTGAGCGACGCTCATCGCATCTACATGAGAGCGCGCACACACATTGGCTTGCAAGTGCTACGCAGGCCATGTTCCCATACATCAACTCGAGCAGAAGATGTGTCGCGGAGGTTGTGTTCCCAACGTTCTGGATATAGATAGTGAGCAGATCTTGGATACGGATTGTGGAGATTTGTTCTCTTCAGTAGCTACGCAACACGTGCCCGTGTCAATGGCGTTGCCCCGCTGGCGCGGCAAGCGCAGAGAGAGAGAAAGAGAGAGAGAGAGAGAGAGAGAGCCAGCAGTTGCCTTCCAGGCGGCATTCACGGTGAGAGGCGTGTCCTCTTGCCCCCCTGCCCCAATGATTGAATCATGGATATCCACCCGCTGACTCACTGCCGCGGGAAAACACGTGGCGCATACCCGCCGAAGCTCCTGGCTGAGGCGCGAACGGGAGGAAGGCCACGCTTCCCACATCAAACCACGCATCCGTCCACAGGAAAGGAGGCTAGATCCGACCGCGCATGATGCCGTAGCACGCCGACTTTTGCCTGAGCTGACAAGGCATCGCCTGAACCACCCTTGCATACGAAAGCTGCCGAGTTCTCCGGATGCTGGTGCGCTGGGCCTGCAGTCGATGCGCTGCGCGCAGTTCTGGCCTACTGGCAGGGCGTCGGGAGGGTGAGCCGCTTGGAGTGCCTGCCTGTCGTCTGTACGCCTGTGTGGTGAGCCTATAGCTCCCCAGGGCGACCCTGACCTTTCAGTCGCGTCGCGAGAAGAAATCATTCGGAGGTGGACAAACCTCCTACCCTGACGCGTCGATTAAGGAATTCGCCGTTTTCGGTTCGCGAGAGGGCGTCGCGGCACTCATTTTTGCGGGTCCAGGTCCGTCGGTTTCGGTCCAAGGCCGTTTTCAGTAAGGGGATGTTTGCTAAAAGGAGGTTTGTCCACCGCCGAATCATGACGGTAACATACGTTTCCTAATTGCCAGCGCTGGGCACACAAGCAGCCCGCAGCGGGAACAACAACAGTCTGGGTGCTTGTGTTGTGAAGAGCATGCGTCTGAGTTGTTTACCCAGTATGTTGCTCTTCCCTCCTCTCCTCCTCCGCCTCCTCCTCCTCCTCTTCCTCCTCCTCTTCCTCCTCCTCCTCTTCCTCCTCCTCCTCCCCATCCTCCTCCTCCTCCTCCTCCTCCTCCTCCTCCTTCTCCTCCTCCTCCTTCTCCTGCTTCCGAGGACGCGTGAGCATTGTCCTCCCCCTTTTTCCTCCTTCTCTTCCATTCTTCGGACGACGATTTGAACGTTAGCAAGCGTGCAAGGGAGAGGCTCGACTGCGAGACCAGCAAAGGGAGAGAGACCAGTACAGCGTGGAAGCCTGCGGCCACTGCGTGTGTGTGTGTGTGTGTGTACGCGGAGGTCGTGAGCAGAACGAGGCGAGGCGGGGACGAGAGGAAGCGGTGGTTAGTTCGCCAATCCTGAGCCGCCTCGGCTCCAGAGCGCCCCACCCCTCATCTCTTACTTCCTGGAACATCCCCCACAATTCCCATACCTCCAGACCCCAGGCTCCCACATCCCCCTGAGGGGAGCCATCGCTCGTACGGAACGGAAATACAGAGTGCTGCAGGTTTTTGCGCCTGCGAGGCTTCACGCTGTTCGTAATTTGCGAGAGGTGTGTGCCACATCGCAAGGCTTGTGCTCCACGAGGAAGGAGACAGGGAGGAGCGAGGGCGAGAAGGACCAGGAGGGGGCAACGTCTCAGGGCTTCCCCTCCAGGAAGGAGGGAGGTAGGGAGGAAGGGACGGCGAGGGTTTGAGGAGAGGGAGCTGGAGGGGGAGAGGAACGGGGAAGTAGAAAATGAGGAGGGGGGCAGGGAGGAGGGAGGCACTTGGCGCCGCAATCTGGAGCGGACAGGGCCGTCCTCGCCACCACCCTCCGAACCATCTGCTCCTGGATCTCTCCACGGCTGCCAGTGCGAAGATGAACCGGACAGAAACGCCCGTTCAGATCCGGCCGCCCAGGCTCAGGAGCGAAAGAAGGACGTACATGTACATGAATCCACGCTGGTTTCGAGAGCACGCATTGCACACATGTTCGTATAACGCGGCCGGTCTCGCGAATCGAGGGGCCGTGTTCATGTACATAGCTGGGCGCGTACGTCCTTTGTGGGCTCCCTACAGGCAGGGCGAAGGAAGAGCGCACAACCGAGGAGGAGGATGAGGAGGAGGAGGAGGAGGAGGAGGAGGAGGACGCGGAGGAGGAGGAGGAGGAGGAGGAGGAGGATGAGGAGGAGGAGGCGAGCCCCGACCCGCGGAGGCTGCCCCCCCCCCTCCGACCCGACGCACACCCAGACATGCGACGTCCTGAGTTTTTCGGGGCGGCGCCCCTGGAAGCCTCGACCCTTTCCCCGGGACCGGTTCTTCGTCCGGAGTCGTTTGTGGACGCTTTCCCGAGGCCCGGCGAGGACCCCCCCGAGGCCGAAAATAGCCACAAGCCTCCCGTCCTGATTTTTTTTTTACGACGCGAGCGTATCTGGGCACTCGCCCGCTCTCTCGCTCGCTCGCTGGGGCGAGCGCGCGGGGGGGGGGGGGCCGAGCGAGCGAGGGAGAGGGCCGCCCGCTCCCTCCCTGGCATCGCTCGTACGTGTGCATTTTCTTTCGGCGAGACCCATCGAGGACCATCCTGGACCATCGAGCAAAAAAAAAAAACACACGCACGAAACCGAAAAATGCACGGGAGATGGACGTCCGAGCGACGGCAAGCCTCGCCTTCCTCGGTCCCCACCCCTGGGGGGCACTGGGGGAGCACGAGGCGCCCCGAGGAGGCCCCCGGGAGCCGCCCGGCGCTGGCCCCCGGCCAGGCTCGAGGAGGCTCCCAGGGGCGAGGCTCGAGGATCGAGGAGGCTCGAGGCTCGAGGAGGCCCGAGGCTCGGGGAGGCTCGAGGCTCGAGCAGGGCTCGAGGCTCGAGGAGGGCTCGAGGAGCGAGGAGGCTCGAGGAGCGAGGAGGCTCGAGGAGGCTCCCAGGAACCGCCTGGTGCTGGACGCCCACGCCAAGCTCCTGGAGGCGGCCGCTTGCCCCCGGCAGCCTCCGCTTCCTCCTCCGCTCGCTCTCCTCCTCCTCCTCCTCCTCCTCTTCCTCCTCCTCCTCCTCCTCCTCCTCTAATTAGCCTCGAGCCTCCTCCTCCATCCTCGAGCCTCCTCCTCCCATCATCGGGCTTCCTCCTCCTCCTCCTCCTCCTCCTCCTTCTCCTCCTCCTCCTCCTCCTCCTCCATTCTCGGGCCTCCTCCTCCTCCTCCTCTTCCTCCTCCTCCTCCTCCTCCCACTCCTCTTCCATCCTCGAGCCTCCTCCTCCATCCTCGAGCCTCCTCCTCCATCCTCGGGCCTCCTCCTCCTCCTCGCTCGCTCGCTCGCTCCTTGGGGCTCAAAAGTTTGAGCCCGTGCCAGAAGATGGAAAGGTGAAAGTCACGCACAGAATTCCGAGTTCATGCAAGAGGAGGGGGTCAGGGCGACCCCAACGTGGGGGCAGCCAGCGAGTCCCCTTCAGAGTGCCCGACTGCCACTCCAGGAAAAGGCGGTCCTGTCGGCGAGGGGGTCGGGCCAGGGGTAATTCCCGACACCATACCCCAGGCGGCCTCCCCTCCCCAGCATGCGTCCAGATGCACCTTCTGGACATTTGGGTCGTGGGTGAACACAATACCGTCCCCCCATTGGACTCCTCCTGTCACCAGACACGGGACCTCATGCAGTGGCTGTGCATTTGAGGGGCATGCGCTCAGCTGAAAATCGGGGCACTTTCAACCCGTATCGTGCAAGCTCCCGCCGCATTGCGGTCGGAAACCCAGTCAAGGGCGGCCCCCTCCCCTTCTTCATTGCGCGCTGCCCCTTCCTCGCACCCCCGCATGTTAGGTTGGATTTCGGCGTTGCGCAGTCGCATGCTGGCCGCACTGCATAGACTAGCAACAATTCCCACAGTGTCCCCGAGCGGCCTTGAGCTCGCCGACGGCGCCGTATCCCCACCCGCTCTTTCACGAAAGCAGGAGAGGCGCAAGCGGTGGTTGAGACAACGCAGCGGATCAGCATGAGAGAACTGCCCAGGGCTCGCGGGGGGGGGGAGAGGGCACGCCAGAAGGCCAAGCCCCCCAGAGGGCCACCGAGGGGGCAACGCCAGGGTCCACGGGCGGGCACGTGTCCAGCAGGGTCCCCCTACATCCAGGAAGCCTCGGGAGGGCCGCAACTTCGGGGGGGCATTCCAGCGACAGGGGCAGCAGGGTCGACCGAAGGTGACACGGGGAGGATCCAACAAGCAGGGACATCCTGGGCCACGCATCGCACCCACAGTTCGGTGCACGAGCGCAACCAGATATTCTCTCTCGCCATCCACCTCCTCACACAAGCACTGGTCTGAATACACCCCCATGGGGATACGGTGGTTCTCACAGGAGTGAGGCCCTCGGGGAGCGCATCCATGGGGTGCGAGGCCTGCACAAAGCTCGTTAAAGTGTACTCAATATACAGGCTCGCAACCTTCCCCTACTCAATGAGCTTGCCTACCGTATCAATCGTGTGAGGGGAGAGTAGGCCCGTGGAGTCGGTAGTCGCACACTCAAGAACAATGGGCCACACACGGTCTTCTCGCCATAATGGCTGTTCCGCAAACACTCGCATGCCATTCTTGCTGTGACTCTCTCTGTAAACCACAAACACAGCGTACGAGCATGGCAGAGGGGGGGCGGGAGCCATGGTTGGCCCAGTCTGCACTGGAGTGTCCAGAGGCGCAACAACGGCGGCAGGCAGAGCTATATTGGGCTGCTTAGGGATACGGACCAGGTGGCGGAAAGCAGGCCCCGCAATCTTCACCGCGGGAGCATGAGCAAAGCATTCCGACAGGCCATTGGATCGGTTCGCACGTTTTATGTCCCGCTTCTCCGCCAGGCATTCCGCCAGCTCCTCCTCAGAAGGGTGCAGCGGGGAATTAAGCCAACACATTCGGCAGCTGGCAGCACTCTGAATGTGCTTCAACAATCTCGCAGTATCCCAAAACTGGGTGACACAAAACGGACACACCGTTCCCGTGACAAACGCAGTCGGGCTGGCTTCAGTCTTATGTGTTTCCCGATGTGGATTCTTACTACTTGCTCCTGCTCAGACGTGAAACCACGCATACAACAGACGTATTGGGAGTCCGCAACTTGTGGCTGGGTTCCAGTAGCCTCCTCGGGCTTGAGAGCAACAGGGGAAAAGGGAGCAAGTGGGGTTCCCTTGACTCTTTCCATTGGCAACGGCATGGCGATGGCGCTGGTCAGACTTGAACCGTTGGCCATACACTTGCTGGCTTCGGTGAGTCTACTCCTCCACATTTCACACCCAAGTTCTTCCTGCCACTGGTACCTAACCCTCGCACCCGCAATCCCCACAAGCCTCACAAAGCGTCGGGGGTCGTTCCGAACCATATTCAGCCAAACGGGCATCCATTCGCCAGGGGGCGGGTCCGACAAGGGGGCGATTTTGCGGAGCCACGCAAGGTCCTGGCAAATAAGTTGGGGCCAAAGGCCAGGGACTCCCCAAACCGCATCGAGCAGCACGCGCATTATCGGGGGGGGCACGCACTAAGAACCGAGCCAGGAAACGAAGACGCGTGATAGAGAGTATGATTTGGATAGGCAGACGACTGACGGCCGCCAAAATCTTGCGAGAGGCAACGTGCTCATCCTTATTGTTGCGCTTCCCTAGGTTCATGTCTGTTCTGTAAATAGCTGTATGATGTTGCGCAATCAATCTCTCAATGTATACAGGCACATCATCCCAAGTAGAGCTGCAATAGAACATCCGCGACGCAGCCAAAGACTCACAATACATGACCTTCTTGGCCAGGGGTATGAGGGGGGAAGGGGGCGATCAGTTTCTTGATAGGCTTGAGGGCCCCCGCCATCCCCGCAGCACGGTGCGCCACCTCGGCTCCGAGTCCCCCCGTATCCATGCACATGGTCCCTAACACTCGGTGGCACCGAACAATTTCCAAATCCTGTCCCCAGGCTTCCGAACGGAGGGTGGGTCGACTTTGCGTGGCCAACCTTCTTCTAGCTGCTTTTTGTCCCGCCCCACGAAACGCCAACAAAATTTTGGTCTTGGTGGGGTTGACCATCATACCCCGCTCCTGGACAATCCCACACAGGATGTCATACGCCCGAATGACTTTTCCAGGGAGCTCCTGCGCACTGCCAGCTAGCAACGCTGTCAGGTCATCAATAAAGGACACGTCGCTAGTGGGTTTATCCCAATCTTCAGCTACCGAGAAGCGCATGGTCGGTTTGGTCGGGGTCCACACGAGGTCTTCCTGTATCAAGGCCGCCTGTAGATCCGTCGTTATACCCGCGAAAACCACGTTGAACACGTCTCCCGCGGGAATGGATCCAGGTCTGGATCCCACCGTGGGGGCGATCCAATCGCTGGTGAGAGCCAGCTTCCATTGCGATCCTGATTGTGATTATTGTAGAAGGGCCAGGATGTGAGCAGTCTCCGCAGGCGCAGCAGATAGGAGGGGGGGCTGGTTCAATTGGGCCTTACCCCCCTGGACCATGAAGGGGGTCATTCCCATCGTCTGAAGCGCGTGTTGTAAGGAATCTTCGTCTCGCGGCAGGCGGACGGCCAATTGCTTCACCGTCGAGTAGAAAGCAGCCACCAGGTCAATGAAAATTCCCCCCGCTGACTTCTCCTCCTCCTCCTCCTCCTCCTCCTCCTCCTCCTCCTCCATCCTCGAGCCTCCTCCTCCTCCTTCTCCTCGATTCTCGGAGCTATTTGAGGCTCGCGACGAGCCTCACAAGCCAGAGCCTCGACGAAGCGGCAGCGCGCTTTTCCTGCGGTCTCGCCCCTGGCGAAGGCCCGCCGCCGGGCGGATCGCAGGCCCAGCCGCGATCGCCAGCGCTCGCCCGTCGTCGTCGTCGGCTGCCGCGGCGTCGGTCGGCGCCTCCGAGCGGGTATTCTTTGGGGGCTGTTGGGTGCCGATTGGGGCGAATCTGTTGCGCCATCGCGGCAGCGGACCCTGGCCTAGCTTCGTTTTGGCTTCCTTTCCTGTCGGCCCGAGGTGAGCAAGACGGAAATTCAAGGACCCCAGGGGCGACGCGCGCACCGAGAAATCTTACAGTACATCGTATAAGCGTCGTGGCGGGCGCTTTCTGGCCACACCTCTCGTGCAACGATGTACTACAAGATGGGCATACCATATGTTCGGGTCGGGCGCGCGCCTCCAAGGATGACATGTAGTATAACTATGTTTCCGCGAGTCCCACGGTGGCCTTCTTGGGCCGTCCCGGACGTCTTCTCGGAGAGCCTTTGGAGGTTGCCGGGGAGGCGGCCGCCGCCACCGCTCTGCGGCCCGCCACTGCGTCGCCCCTGGCGAGGGCTCGCCGCCGGGCGGCTCGAAGGCCCAGGATAGCCCGGCGCTCGCCGCCGCCGTCGTCGTCGTCGTCGGCGTCGGCGTCGTGGGCGTCGGCGGCGGCGGCGGCGGCGGCAGCGGTGGTGACGTCGGTCGGTCACACGCAAGAGAGTTGCCCCTCCCTGAGATCCTGGCGTCGCATGTTTCTTTACACCGAAGGGTGTCACTCTATCACTCTAGCTCTGGACCCTCGCAGGTCGATCGGGCTGGAGATCTGCCGCAGAAAGATCGGGCATAAGGCTCGGGTTGCGATTTCCTGCGCTGTTGCACTTTCTCCGTGACCGCGGATCTCAGGCCTGGTTGTCGGAAAAACATGTGGTGTATGTCTTGCGAGTGGTCTCGTGGGCCCAGGACCTCCCAAGTGGGGCCAGAGCAGGTAAAGTTGTTGGCCGCGCCGCATCGCCGATGCGTCGGCGATGCGGCTCGATCTGGAGTCCGATGTTCTCCGTCCCGGCGTCGCCTGTGCATCGTCGATGCATCGGCAACGCGGTGGCTCAGAAGCTGGTCGTCGGCTGTCAAACCCGTGGCTGCTAAAACGGAGTTCCAGGAAATTGTGTTTCGTTATTCCGAGAAGCAGCCCGTTGTCTATTTAGTGCGCTGAGATTGATTCTGGGGATCTGTTTTGTTCTTCCAGGAAGACAATTTTGGCAGCCACGGATTTGCCAGCCCTCGCCCAGCTTCCAAGTGGTATCCTTCAGCCCCGTCTTCTCCTGGCCCCCCTCTGGGGAGAGGCCTTTTGGGGGGGGAAGCCGGACACGCAGGCCGCCACTGTCGCATCGCACGGAACGATCGGCACGTTGCCCACGTCTCCTCCTTCCGTCCTCCTCCCTCCTCCCTCCTCCCTCCTCCACAATTACTCAATATGAATACTACTCTCCCTCTTCCCCTGATGACGGTTTGAAAGTATTAGCCCCCCCCCCCGTACTGTTTTTTACACAGGATTCCCTGGAGTTGGGTTTTTTCGCTGAGGCGCCGGCCTCATTTTCGGGCCCCGCTCGTTCCGAATCGTGCTCCCGCTGCAGCGCTGGCCTCATTTCCGTGCCTCCGCTCGTTCCGAATCGTGCTCCCGCTGCAGCGCTGGCCTCATTTCCGCGCTTCCGCTCGTTTCGACTCGTGCTCCCGCTGCAGCGCTGGCGTCATTTCCCGTGCCATGCCACGGCATGCAATGCAATGCTAGGTTGATGCTACGCTTTGCGGTGCTCTTCTACGCCATGCCATGCCGTGCTCTACAATGCATCGCGTACCCTTTCGGGATCATTGCCCTGCTCGACATCCGACTGTGCGAGTAGAGAGGGGATCTACGCCATGGTAATGGATGGGAGGGAGGGGTAGGATGTCAGATATGACGCGAGCGCACCTAGCTTGCCCCTTCCCCCTCCCCCCTCCCCCCTCCTCCCCCCCTCCCCCTCCCCCTCCCTCCTCCCTCCTCCCTCCTTCCCCCTCCCTCCTCCCTCCTCCCTCCCCCCTCCTTAGCCGAAGGGATCGGAGCAGGGAGCAGGCCTGTCGGTCGGTCGGTCGGTCGAGCTGCGCGTGGCCTGTTCACGAGTCCATCGAGGCGGGGCGGCCGCGGGGCGCACTCGAGGCCCCCCTTTCCCGAACGATCGAATCGAGATCAAGCTGGCTGCGGCCAGTTCCGCCACCGCGCCAGCGCGCCACTCTGCGTGGCGACGTTTCGAGCACCGCCCAGAACGCCGCGTGCTCGCCTCTCGCCTCTCGCCTCTGCTCTTTGAGGGGCTCACACGGGGCATGCTGGGGCTGCCTTGGTGCTGTTTCGGTCTTCTGGCGTGGGCAGGCTCTGGGCCCGCTCGGGGCCTGTTTCAGCCGCCTTTTGGCCCTCGGGGGCCGCCTTGGCCCGCGGCCGTCCGTGGGGTCTCTTGGGGCTGCCTTGGAGGCCTCTTGGGCCCCTCCTGGGCCATCTTGACGCCCGCTTGGGTCGTCTTGCGGCGATCTTAGGGGCCGTCCTAGGCCCAGGAAGCCCTGCAACACCGTGGAACATCCGCTGGTTGTTACAGTCAAGCCGCATAGTAAGGATGGACACCCTTCCCCATGGTACTCTTGCATCCTTGCCTCCTCGGTCCATCTTTGGCCACTTTCGTTGACCGCACCCCGCTCGAAAAGCTTCGAAACGGCCTTCCAAGACCCTTGCATCCTTATCGTGCAACCTTATGATGATACGGGTCACCTGTAAACGATGTCGGCTCTCTTGGGTAGCCTATTGGCGCCCCCTCTGGTGTGCTTGAAGCCTCGTCTGAGGTAGTCTTGCGGTCTGTTGGGCGCCGATTGGGACAATGTTGGGCCATTGTGGCGGCCTTGGATGCTTTCCTCAGCCGCCATTGGAATCTCGGTGTGCCTTGGACATTGCCATGGAGGCGTCGGGGACCTCCATGAGGCTTTGGGAGGCGTGAGGTGTGGAAGCGCGTGGGTCGGCGGCGAGCGAGGGGTGGAAGAGAGAATGAGAAGGCCTTCTCAGAAGGTTCGGAAGTCCCCAAGCCTTCTGAGAAGTTTTCAAAGCCTCCCCCGACGACAGCAAAAAAAACTTCTCAGAAGGCGCGAGGGCTTCTGAGAAGTCCCGCCGCCTTCTGAGAAGGCCTTCTCCTTCTCATTTCCCCCGTCGCTCGCCGCCGACTGGGTGTGGCCAGGAGGCGGCGGGGCGGCCCGTGGAAGTCTTGCAGAACTCTTGCCTTGGCAGCTCTCGGCTTCTTGCCACGCCTCGGCGAGCCAGGGGCGCGCTTGTCCTCAAAATCGCTGGGGGCGCTTTTCCCCGTTTTCGAGATCGACGTTTTTTTAATATTTCAGGAGGAAAGCAATAGACACTATCAATCGTCGATCCCCAGGAAGACAGGAAAATACGCCAAGTGGGGGGGCAGACGAAAACCCAGAACATACATTAAACTATGGGGGATCCCGGGATTCGTGTCTATCTATGTGTGTGTGTGTGTGTGTGTGTGTGTGTGTGTGTGTCACTTGGCCCCCTCATTCTGCCACGCCTCAGCGAGCCAGGAGCGCGCTTGCCTCCCAAAAAACACCGGGGGCGTTGTTCCCCGTGTTCAGGATCGACGCTCTTCTGTGCCTGCGGACTGCCGGCTCGCTGCGCTTCCGGCTCGTCCTGCGATCCGTTGGGCAGGTGGCGACGCAGTGGCGGGCGGGCTGCAGGCCTCAGGCATTCCGCATGCCGGGCACAGTTTCGAGAGATGTTGTGCCTGTGCGGGAGGCAAGAGAGGAGCGGCGGCAGGAGGGCACAAAATCCAAGGAGCTGACGCCTGAGCGAGAGGACCGGCCAGGCCGCACAAGCGCAGTGACACATGCTGCACACAACCACCACACACGAGAGAGGTGTCGACTGGGCGCGTCGAGCACAGCGGTTGCTGCTCGCTTCACCTCGTCTACGGCCTCTTCTGTTGGAAGGTCAGCGAGGGGGATCCAGAACTGCACCCGACCCCGCCACAGAATTGAGCCAAAGGTCGAGGGGGGGCAGGGGAGAGGAGGAGATAGAACCAAGGGTCGAGGAGGGGACAGGGGAGAGAAGAGGAGGAGGAGGAGGAGGAGGAGGAGGAGGAGGAGGAGGAAACGCAGGCGGAGGCGAGGAGGAGGAGCAGGAGGAGGAGGAGGAGGAGCAGGAGGAGGAGGAGGAGAGCAGGAGGCGATGAGGTGGGAGTCACCTCCTCCCCCTCCCTCCGACGCCCTATCCCCCCTTGTCGCCTCGTCGCTGTTTTAAGGGCCTCGAGGCCGTTAGCAGGGTGATCATGCAGCAGCGCGGGCACTGCTTATGCACAACATCCCTATTGGACATAGGTCCAAACTTGAGCGCGAGCGCGGGCATAATGCGGCCAACAGCCGAGACGAAGGCAGCGGGCCTGGATCATAAGTCGTGTCCTCGCCGGCACCGTGCCAGACTTGCTGCCCAGGCCCGCTGCCTCGCCATGGTTCCGCAGGCGGCATCTGTACACCACCACAGTGCCTGGCGAGGGCCATCCTGGGCCCCGCGACGGTGCCATGGACATGGACATGCCCCGAGGTGGAGGAGGAGGAGGAGAAGCACGAGGAGGAGGAGGAAGGAGGAGGAGGAGGAGTTGAGGAGGAGGAGGAGGAGGAGGAGGAGGAGGAGGAGGAGGAGGAGGGCTCAGGGTGGCCCCCGGTCAAGCACGGCGGTGGTGCACAGATGCCCTCCGCGCGCGCCCCCACCCCTCGAGGCGCTCCCTCCTCGAGGCGAGGGGCGCCGCTGGCGCGCCGGCGCCCCACCCCCCCCCGCCCCCCGCCCGCCGCTGGCTCCCCGCCGCCGCGCCGCGGCCGCCCAGGTGTGGCCGAAGTGACCCCCTGGTCGGGGCGCCTCTACCGGGCTGCGCGGTCGCGCGAGGGCCCCGGTTGGGGCAGCGCGCGGCGGCGCGCGTCGCCCTCCTCTGCCCTCCTCCTCCCTCCTCCCTACTCCCTCCTCCCTCCTCCCTCCTCCTCCTCCTCCTCCTCCTCCTCCTCCTCCTCTTCCTCCTCCTCCTCCTCCCTCAAGCGCTTTTGGCTCGAGTCTGTTTTTCGGCAGTCTCGTCCATCATTCCCAGGGCTGTACCAATTTGGTGCTCGCATGAGAGCCACCGACCCCCAGGTCGGTGGTTAACGCTGGGACACGATCAAGCTACTGCCGCCATGGCGCCTGCCGCCCCGCACACCAGCTACTCAGCCAGTGGATGGGGACAAGTACCGTGTTGGCCTCAGCACTTTCATGACGTGCAAGGAGGACAGCAGCCGCAAGCACCTTCGGGCGGCAAGTGGCATTGTCCTTCGTGTGGATGCAAGAAGAACAAAGCAGCCTGGCAGCAATGTAAGGTCTGCTGGGCGCGGAGGCCCACTCCGAACATCGGACCACCTCGCCCCCCCGGCGGGGTATGGGCCAACCCCATGGCGCCTGGGCATTGGGCAGTGCCTGCTGCTGGGTAAGCTCATTTTCCCGTTCGTCCTGGTCCTCTGTTCATGCCTGGCGGTGGTCAGAATGGGCAGCAGCAACAGGGTGGACAACATCGCGTCGGAGCTGGTCATGCTGGGGGTGCCGCCGCCAACACCCCCGAGGGTGAGCTCAAGGTGCTCAAGCAGCTGGAGGACCAGCTCAAAGCGGTCGGGGACACTGACGGCGCTGCCAAGTACCGCGATCTGGCGATCGCAAAGGAGGCCGAGATCGCCAGCCAGCGGCCAGATCTCCCGCTGCAGGTGCAGGTCAACCGGGCTTTCCACGACATGCGCGCGCTGCAGGGGCGACTGTCTAAGGCGGCCAACACCTTCGAGGCGACGGCTGCGCAGCTCGAGGAGCACAGGGGCCGCGTCGCGTCCCTGTCCGCGGAGCTCCGCGGTGCTGAGAAGAAACACAAGGAGCTGGTTGATGAGTTGCATTCTTCGGTGGCTCCCAAGCCGCCAGTGCCTCCAAGTGCTGCCCATGGGCTTTCGATCGAGTCCATATTGGCGGGGGAGGGCATCAACGTTAAGTTCGCGAACCTCGACGCGTCGGCGTACGATCTCACGGCGGAGGATCGTCTGCAGGCCGAGCTGCAGAAGACCGTCAAGGCTATGTTTGGCTCTGCCACGGAGAAGTTCCAGCAGCTGGAAAAGAGGCAGAAGGAGGAAGTGGCCCGTCTGGCGGGTAAACGTCGCAAGGGAGCTGCTGGCGTCGGTCTGGTCGGGGGCCCTGTGGCGTCTGCCGAGGCGTGCGGTGGCACTGCTGCCCCTGCCGATGGTGTTCTCGACGCTCCTGGTCCTGCCGGCCTTCCTGCTGGTAGTGGTGACGATGTTGATGGTGATGCTCGTCTCGACGGACCAGAAGGTGCGCCAGCCACTGAGCGGAGTGATTTGCTTGCGCGTGCGCAGGCCATTGCGAGTCAGGCGACAGCGCCTCTGGCTCCAGTGGCCTCTCCTTCTACTCCTGCTGGGGCTACCCCAACTCCTATTTAATATTTGGGCTGTCCAGGCCGAGAAGGGATACGGTATCTCCCCACGCCTGGGCCCTGATTTGCTTGGCTCCAAATTCGTGCTCCAGGGACTTCTTTTTCGAGCGGTTCGACACACCCTGGCCAGGGCCGACCTGATCGTGTCCCTCAGGGTTTCTCCGAGCCCCTTTATAGAGCGCCCTTGAGAGCCCTGCCGAGGCCAGAGGATGCAGTCTCCTCTCTGGACTCGGATTGTGTGCCCAGGAGTTTGGCTTTGACTGAGCCCATTCATGTTTCGTCGTTTCCCACGGACAGTTGTTGCCCGATCATCGAGACCTGTAACGTGTCAGGATGGGGGTCGGGCCAGGCGTGGTTGGAGAAGACTTACTTCTACGACTGGACCTGGCGGTGGGCCGTCGGGGGGCGCAGCCATTCTGGTGCGCAGCGTTTTTGGGCTACGTGGTCCTCTGTCTGGCCACGAAGTTGCGCGGGCTCGGGCCGTCGCTGCCATTGTCGAGCTTCCTGGTGCTGGGCCCCTCCTCATGATCTCGGCGTATTTCCACGATTGCGAGGACCGTTCGGACCGAAACCTCGCTCTGCTCTCGGACACCTGCTCTCTGGGGGACGCCCTGCGGTTGGAGTTTTTCTGTCGAGGGCGATTGCAACATGGAACCTGTCACGGCGTTGGGGTCGGGGGCTCAGGAGGCCAAAAACTTGCCCCTCTTGGTCACGGGGGAGCACGCCTGTCGATCCTCTGCTGGCCTCACGCAGTTTGATTTGTTCTTGGCTAGTGCGGGGATTTCAAAAGGGGTCGCTGCTGTCACGGCCGTGCGAGAGTCTTGCCTGTCCCCGCACTGCCCTGTGCATGTGAAGCCGCACCCTCAGGTGGGGAGATTGAAGTCTTTGGCCTTTCGGCAGCCTCCGACTCTCCCCCCGCAGGCGGTCCCCCCTGTGCTCGTTGTCGGTTATGTTCCCCACGCCCGTGCCCTCCCTGGGGTGCTCGAGGGATGCCAAGGAGCTCCGGGGAGTGGGGATTTTTTCGGGGGCCCAGGGGAGTCTGGATAGGGCTTACAGGCTCTGGGCCGACGTTGCGGAAAAGGAAGTGGCTGCGGCCACGGGAGTCTCGCTCTCGAGGTTAGGCATGAGGGGGCCACCCCCTGAGTTGGTTTGGAAGCCCATCTTGTCCAGCCCCCCCCCCCCCCCCCCCGAGCCCGAGGCGTCAGATTTTTTGCGTGTAGATGGCTCGGTGGAATATCCGGTGACTGTTTAGGACTGTGGATTGCTGAGGGCGAGAAGGGCCTGTGCAGGATCTTGGTCTCCCTGCGGCAGGCCCCCGTTCATCTTGTAGGGGCCCATATTATTTGAAGGATAGGCTGGAAGCTTTCCTCCTGGATATGCCCATGTACGAGACGGCCTCGGAGCCGTGGCTGGCCATGTTCCATTCGTTGCACTCTGACTTCCAGGCGGCGCTGGCTGCGCTGGGGGCTCAGGCTTGAAAGGAGGGGGCGAGGAGTTCCAGGGAGTGCATCCTCTATAGGCGGGACAGGGGGGCCAGGAGAGTGCACATGGTGGCCAAAGGGGCCACCAAGTGGCACCCTACCACTACCCTGCCCACGGATAAGGAAATTGTCTGTGATCCTCTTTCGCTCCTCCAGGCCGAGAGTAGAAAGTTCGCTGATATTTGGGGGGATGGGACGAGTCTGGATTAGTTCTCCCATGAGGTTTTGGACGAGGAGCTCCCTCTTGTGCTTGTCGAGGCGGTCCGAACTTTCTCGAAAGGTTTTCAAGATGACGCCTCGGTTGTTACGGACGGGTTCCACATGCGGCATTTTAGCATGATGAGTGATCATACCTTGGAAGGTATGGTTCGCATTTTCGTTGTCATGGAAATGGCTGCCTTTCTGCCCAGTCAGGTTGCCATTGCTCTGCTCGCGTGAATCCCCAAAGCGACGGTCGGGTTTCGGCCTATAGGCACTTCTTGTGCGTTGCATCGGGCCTATGGCCGTGTCCGCCGCCCCCTGTGCAAGCAGTGGGATCACGCCCACCCTCGGGAGTACTTCGCGGCGGGGCCTTTTGAGGGGGCCCAGGACGGGGTTTGGCGCCAGTCTCTTCGTGCCGAATCCAGCGTCATGGATAAAGGTCAGGCGGCCACGGTTTTGCTCGATCTGCACAAGTATTATGAAACGACCGGCCTTCGGAAGCAGTTGTTTAGGTGCAAGCAGTTCGAGCTTCCATCGGCGATTGCTAGAGTTGCTATCTGCATGTATTTGCAGAGCAGGTGGTTCAGACTGGCGGGGTTCACGGATGGGCCCTTCCGGGCCGCGAGCGGCGTCATCGCGGGTTGCGGATTCGCCACCACTCTGATTCGAGTGTATGCCACCGGCCCTCTGGACCGTCTGGTGCTGCCGAGGTGCATTTCATGCTGTGCATTGACGATGCTGGATTGTCTGCCACTGGATCGACGGGGTACATTCTCGCCCACCCCCCTCCTGCCGCGAGATCCTTGCACCGGATTCTCTCGGGGGATGTCGGCGCGATTGTATCTGACGATCCTGGCAAACTGTCCCTCGTTGCTTCCTCTAAGCTGCTGGGGCAGAAGCTCGGCGCGCGCCTCGGGGGCTTGGCTGGCCCGCTTGTGCTTAGCGCTGCCAACTTAGGTGTTGGCGATGTTGCAGGCAAGCCGCGCCGACGACAGGGTAGGTCCAGCAAAGCTAAGTCCAGGGGGAAGAAGGCGAGGGCTTTTTGTGGGAGGCTCGCCCGCCTTCGCCCGATTGTTGGGAGCCGTGTTGCTCGTCGGGTTTTTGCTTCGGGATCCATGGCCAGTAACTTGTTTGGGGCCGACATCCACGGGGCCACGGATTTCGAGCTGTTGAATTTCCGTCGGCAGGCGGCTGCTGTGCTTCAACCGTCGGCCAAGGGCCGATCTCTCACGTGTTTGCGCCTGGCACACCAGGAGCCATGCTGGCTTGCGGCGGTGACGCCGATTGTCCGATGGGCCAAGGAAGTTTGGATGTCCCACCACGCTTTGTATTATTTTGCTGTCCCTCTTCCCGAGCTCAGAGAAGCTTGGGGGGCGGGGTTCCGTGGGGGGCCGGGCCTCTGGAACAACGTTTCGGGCCCTGCCCCTGCCTTGCGGAAATCGCGCAAGAGAATTTCTTGGCCCATGGATTCTTTTGCTGCCATCACGACAGACCAAGGCGATAAGATTGTGCTGACTTCAGTCCCGCCTCAGCTTCTCAAAACACTTTTAAAGAAGGCTGTGATCAGGGGTTTGGAGTGGGACCTGGGGGCCAAACATGGTTTACCTGGGAGGGCTTGCGTCGATGGAGTTTTGCGTTGGCCCCAGAGCTCTCGACCCACTCCCTTCCAAAAGGGATGTGTGCAGGCCCTGCTTTGTGGCGCCATTTACACTAAGCAGCGCGCAGCTGACTGAGGTTATATCCTCTCCTGCGTGCTGTGCCCGCTGTGCTTCGACGCTGCAGACACACTTAGGCATCGATTGCGGCAGTGCGAGGCTGTGAAGGCCGAGAGGGATGACTTGGTTAAGGTCAAGGTGAGGAGGTGGGTGGAGGAGGCGGACGACGCCCTCGCGTGCTTCGGCGTCTTCTTGCACCCATCGGAGATTTTCCCTCGGCCTTTGCAGTCGGGAGGTACAGATATTGAGTGGGTCAATAGGCCGAGTGTTGACGTCACCCTGGACAATGCTTTCTCAGGAGATGTCTTCACGGACGGATCACGTAGTGAGAATATTGTTTCCGAGTTGGACAGAGCGGGTTGGGCCTTCTCCCTCTGGCAGCGTGACACAGGTCTCGAGATTATGTGTGTCCGTGGGCCCGTTTGGCCGCCTAGCCCGCAGACTTCTCAGGCGGCCGAGTTTCACGCTTATTACATAGCGCTGCAATGGTCTACTGGTCCGTGCGAGTTGTTTGTGGATTGCAAGGCCTGCGTAGACTTCCATGGTCTGCCGTGGGCCGAGCAGTGCTCCCCCGAGCGTGCATACGCTGGGGTTGCTCAGTTTTGCAGGTCTTTCTCCCAGCAGTGCAGTGTGCACAAAGTTAAGGCTCATCTCGACGTGGACGGGACCGAAGGTAGCTGGGAGCGCTACCTGCGCGAAGGTAACCACGCTGTGGATATTTCGGCCAAGAGGGCCCTGTTGTTGCATCCACAGCTTGACGTGGCGCAGGTGGAAGACTTGGAGCGTGCTGTGGCGGTGGCAAGGGCTGTGGGGCTCCTTGCTGCGAAGTTGATGCCGCCGTGGCCTCGCCTGGATCTCGGCTCGAGTGTGGAGCGGATCCCTGTACCAGCTCAGAGGAGCGAAGGGCTGGGTCCGAGACATGCTTGGGCTTGGACTGGCAGGTTCTGGCAATGCGCTCGTCGTTTTCGTGGTTCGCGGTCGACCGACTAGCCAACCGCTGGCCTCTGTAAAGGAGGCCCAGGGGTCGGGATTCGTGGCATGGATGCTCCTGCGTTCGCGAGTTTGGGGCACAGTATGCTGCTTCTCGACGCCAGCGACATTAGTTTTGTTTTCATCTCTCTGAGGTGCAAGAACTACACTGGCGGTGGCCAAGTGCGTGGATTGCGCCAGCAGTGCTCGCCCCTCCCCGCTGTCGGGGCTCAGGGTCGCAGATACGCTTGGAAGCTTATTTGTGCGGGGGCCCACCCTAAGAGGAGCGGGGTCACGGTCTCCTTGGTGTAGGAGGAGGAGGAGGAGGAGGAGGAGGAGGAGGAGGAGGAGGAGGAGGAGGAGGTTCCCGCTCCCTCGGTTGAGCCTCCCCCCTCTCGGCCTCGGAGGTGGAGGATGCACGCGAGCTGCGCAGGGCAACCGTGGCCCAGCGCTTGCTCGATGCCGCGAGCTCGAGTGCATTGCGGTCGAGCTCCAGTTGATCGTGCTCGTTGCTGGCGCGGGGCTGGCCAGGATACCTCCTGGTTGGTTCTGACGTTGGCTTGCCAAGGCGCACGAGTACGACTTTGACGTTGCCCCGAGGCTCTCGCCCCGCCTCGAGGTAGCATGTGGGCTGCTGTTTGCGCTGCTGCAAAAAAATCCTCCTCCTCCTCCTCCTCCTCCTCCTCCTCCTCCTCCTCTCTCCTCCTCCTCCTCCTCCTCCTCCTCCTCCTCCTCCTCCTCCTCCTCCTCCTCCTCCTCCTCCTCCTCCTCCTCCTCCTCCTCCTCCTCCTCCTCCTCCTCCTCCTCTCCTCTCCTCCTCCTCCTCCTCCTCCTCCTCCTCCTCCTCCTCCTCCTCCTCCTCCTCCTTCTCCTCTTCCTTCTCCTCCGCCTCCTCTTCCTCCGCCTCCTCTTCCTCCTCAGGAGGGAAAGGTACCCATACCGATACCCTTCCCTCGTCTGTGGCTTTTTGGGCCTCCCGGGAGACTCTCGTCAACACCGCTGGACTCGCTTCGAAATTCTGGTCAGAACGCACCCCGGGAGAGGACTCGGTAGTAGCAGTATCGGCGCCTTTCTGTTTCCCCAGTCCTCCCCGTGCCTCTTTTCCCCGTCGCCCTTGTACCCTCATCGCACCCGTCCGCGACGAGTCCGTTGTCCTCCTCGTACTCGTCCGCTTCGCCCTTCTCCTTCTCCTCCTCCTCTTCCTCCTCCTCCTCTTCCTCCTCTTCCTCCTCCTCCTCCTCTTCCTCCTCCTCCTCCTCATGAGGCTCGAGCCCGTGTCTCATGGCAGGAGCACTCAGGGGTCGATCGTCGCACACGGCTGGATTTATTCGATCCTCAGTCGCAGTCGCCGCATCCCGCCTGCGCCCCAGGTGCCGCGCAGCCCTTCCGTGGGCCGTGCCGTGCCGTGGGCCGTGCCGCGTGCCCACTGCTGCGCCGTGCTGCATGCCGCGTGCCGTATGCCGCGTGCCGTGTTGTGCAATCCGCCCGCGCCAGGGGCGGGATTACAACCAATTCCCTGAGGAGGAGGAGGAGGAGGAGGAGGAGGAGGACGAGAAGGAGGAGAGGGAGGAGGAGGAGGAGGAGGAGGAAGAAGGAGGAGGAGGAGGAGGAGGAGGAGGAGGAGGAGGAGGAGGAGGAGGAGGAGGAGCGAGGAGGAGGAGGAGGGGAGGAGGAGGAGGAGGGAGGGGGGGGGAGGAGGAGGAGGAGAGGAGGAGGAGGGAGGAGGAGGAGGAGGAGGAGGAGGAGGAGGAGGAGGAGGAGGAGGAGGAGGAGGAGGAGGAGGAGGAGGAGGAGGAGGAGGAGGGAGGAGGAGGAGGAGGAGGAGGAGGAGGAGGAGGAGGAGGAGGAGGAGGAGGAGGAGGAGGAGGAGGAGGAGGGAGGGAGGAGGAGGAAGGAGGAGGAGGAGTGGAGGAGGAGGAGGAGGAGAAGGAGGTGGAGGAGGAGGAGAAGGAGGTGGAGGAGGAGGAGGAGGAGGAGGAGAGGAGAAGGAGGAAAGGAGGAGGAGGGGCGGGTCGTCGGCGGTGCCCTTCTCGGCGTCTGGGGGCCATGGAGGCCTGCTCGCAGCAGGAGACTCCCCCCGCCCTCCCAGCCTCGTGCGTCGGCCGCTCGGGGGCTCCATCCGCCCGAGCCGGTGCGCCAGTCCGTCTGGCCCACGGCATGTGCGACGGTGCACGGAGGGTAAGCGCGTGGGCCAGGAAGGGTGTGTTTCCTCCTCCTCCTTCTCCTCCTCCTCCTCCACCTCCTCCTCCTCCTCCTCCTCCTCCTCCTCCGCCTCCTCCTCCTCCTCAACCGTGTTGCGCGAGCTCCTCGCCGGTAAGCGAGCGGCCTCCCCGCACGTGAGGAGGGAGGTATCCCCGTGTGATGGCGCAGGGCGGCCCTTTTGCGATGAGGCAACACTCTTTGTGAGGCAGCGCTCTCGCGCGGTTTCGCTTCTCTGTTCTCCATGGCTCCATGGTTCCTTCTCCTCTCTTCCTCCTCTTCCTCCTCCTCCTCCTCCTCCTCCTCCTCCTCCTCCTCTTTTTCCTCCTCCTCCGTTCCTTTCTTCTCCTCCTGCGTTCATTGCTATCCTCATCGTCCTCCTCGCCTGTCCTTTTCGTCCTGCTCGTCCTGCTCCTTGCCCTCCTCGTCGCTCCACGGGAGGGGGGGAGGCCCAGCCGCCTGCTGCGCCTGCCTGTGCTCGCTCTCCCCTTCGGCGCACTGCGGATCCTTTGTCCTCCCTGTCCTCCCCCTCCTCTCTCATCCTTCCTCCGTTGCCATTGCTCCTCCTGGGCGGCGTCGACCCTCGATCCTCGTCCTCGTCCTCCTCCTCCTCGTCCTCGTCCTCCTCCTCCTCTCTCCTCCTCCTCCTCCTCCTCTCCTCCTCCTCCTCCTCCTCCTCCTCCTCCTCCTCCTCCCTCCTCCTTCCTCCTCCTCCCTCCTCCTCCTCCTCCTCCTCCTCCTCCTCCCCTCCTCCTCCCTCCTCCTCCCTCCTCCTTTCCCTCCTCCTCCTCCTCCGCATCCTCCTGCTCTTCCTCCTGGTTGAAGTGGGCAGTTGGTTCTCTTGGGTTACGCCACATCCGCCGACCCCTCTATAAACGACTGCGCCTCCAGAACTGCATTCCACGAAGCTTGTCCGAATCATGACACGGCGCTCGACATCGTTTCTGTTGCCTCGTTGCTGTTATCGTATTTCCCGGGACCCACGCTTTTTCCCGATCCGTTCCCTGGCGGCCCCCGGTGGGCTCCGAGACGGCTTCCCGCTGCACTCCGAGGGTGTCACAAAACTTGTTCGTGGGCGACAAACATATCCGTTCCCGCGGCATTTCTGGGGATGCCCCGCGCGTAACCATTCCGCGCGACACATATTCGCGGCATCGCGCCCCCAGTTTCGAATGGTCTTGGGGGCCCTTTTGGGGCGTTTTGGGGGGCCTCTTGGGGGCTCCTTGGGGCCTCTTGGGTGCCTCATGGGGGCCTCTTGGAGCCGCTTGGGGGCCTCTTGGGTCCTCCAGAGAGCTTCGTTGGGCGGAGTGCTGGAATCGCGACTCGTGGTCCCTCTCTTGGGCCCTTCTTGGGGCCGTCTTGGAGCTCTTTTTGTGCCGTCTAAGGCGCCTCTTGGGCCACGTTGGAGTTTTTGTTTGGTTGTCTTTGGGTCCTCCTGGGGGCCTCGTGGGCCGTCTAGGGGTGGGGGCCTCGTTGGGGCCTCGTGGGCGGCTTTCAACACCGTGAAGGCTAACAAGTTGGAGATGCTGAGGGACGCACGTCTTCCCAAGGAACTTTCAAGATTTGGGTTTCTTGGGGGCTTCTTGGGAGGTCTCTTGAAGGCTCCGTGGGGTGTCTTGGCGGCCTCTTGGGCCGTTTTGAGCTCATCTTGGGGGTCTTGGAACGATGTTTCGGCGAATTTGGGTTCTCGTGGACCGTCTTGGCGGCTTCTTGGGAGGCGTCAAGTGCTGTCGCGCAGCTCAAGAGCGAGCCCAGGGAGCCCAGACCGCCCCGGGTGAGTTCGGTCCGGGGCCACCCGGGGCCCGGGGGCGGGGTCAAAATCCCGGTTTGGGTCCTAGGGGAGGGATTATGTGTGTGGGGGAACAATCTCACGCGCCTGGAGACCCAGAAGGTGTCAGCGAATTATCCTTAATCTCTTTCTGTGTGCGTTCCGTCTCCTTTGGGCTCAGACTGGCAAGTCAAAGCGATTGCAAAGCAAGCAGCGACACCTTAATTTGGAGGGTGAAAGTGGGGGTCGGGCGCAGGGTCATGGCAATGGTGTCTTTCTCGGCCATGCATGGGCGATACATCCTCGATTGCTGTGTTCGGCGGGGGAACCAAACTTAACCTCCCCGCCTGCATCCATGCGCGAGATTTTAGGGTAAACGAAGCAAGGGGGCGGGGGCCTCGGGAAAGGCGACGAAGGCAACGTGCGCTGAGGGCGGAAAAAAAACAGGTTGGAAGAAACGAAAGCGGTGAGGTTAGTGTCAAAATCTGCTAAGCCAATCTGACGTTCGGAACGCTGCGCCTCAGTTCTGTGGATCTTGCAGGCCAGGGCAGAACGTGAATTCACATTGTGGGGGAAAGCAACATGTGAATTCACATTCTGGGAAACAGGAACATGTAAATTCACAGTTAGGAAACAAGAAATATGTGAGTTCACAGTTTGGAATTTTATCGGAAACCCGATGAAGGGATCAGAATGTGAATTCACATTTGGGGAAAATGAGACTGTGGATCCAGATTTTGGAAGAAAAAGGAGGATGCTAATTCACATGCTGGGGGAATCGCGGGACCCATTCCACACCTGTCTTGGGGGTCGACAAGTCACCGTTTGGGGAAATAAACGATCATCCATCGCACAATCAGGACACACTTGCACTCCACTTCGCCGCCCCACGCGCAATATGCAAGAAGGCCCGCACGCATGAACGATCATGGATGGACGGCGCGCTTGCCCGCGCGGGCAGCGCGCGGGCGCGAGCGACGGGTCCTCCATGACCGCCACCATTGGATGCCAATCGTACCCGATTACATACGTGAGCGATACGTTGAGCATACATGTGCCATTCAGCCCCCATTGAAGACCCCCTGTTGCAGACCCCCTCTTTCACCCTCCAAGTCACACAACACATCGTTACTCTACACATGTATATCTACAGATGTATCTTCCTCATCCGTGTTTTTTCTCTGGGGCGCCCTCTGGCGCTCGACCTCTGCTAGCGGAACGGGAATTGAGAAGTTCCTGCTCCGTTGCCGGGCTGGGCATTGAAGAGCGCCTCGCCCGTCAACGCGAAGAGCCACGGCCAGTGCCCCTTGAAGGCCTTGCGTGGGCAGGAGACGTCACCACAGTCATTCTCAAGAGAAGACGTGGGAGTGAACACATAGAAGACTCCAGGTCGAGTGCGAGCTGGCCACGCGGACCTGCAGCTGCCCGCCAATGGCGGGCAGCTGCGGCCGGCTTCCGAGCGAGGTTCCCATGGCCCATGGGGACCTCGCTCGGAAGCCGGCCGCCCGCAGCTCAGATTGACGACGCGAGTCGCGTTCAAGGAAAAGCCCGAGCCTTCGCCTTTTTCCACCGAGGTCTGCGACACCAGAGTGGTCACGTTTGCCAACTCCACCGCCGCCCGCTATTTCCTCACCACCAAGAAGAACGATGGCGACTCCAGGCGCACACCACACGAAGAGCAGACAACCTCACCTGCACGGCCCCCAGCCCCTGCGCTACCGGCGAGGAGCAGCCGTGACGGTGGAGACTCCTCCGTGGCGGTCACCAGAGCTGGAAGCGGACCCGACCTACCCGCGCAGCGTGGTAGAGTGGAGCAAAGACGTGAGAAAGTGGCGCACACGGTAGCAGACGGTATCCCCATCCAAGTACTCCAGCTCGGAGCAGAAGTGGACATGAGGGATGGCACCGGCACGCGTAGGCACGCCGGCGTCGACATCTTGCCGTCAATCTTGCACCCCAAGTTCCCGCCAGATGCCGAGGCCAGCACGTTGCGGACACGCCTTGAATTCTTCTATTTCACCCCGGCTCGGGATGGCGATCTCGAATCCATGTTTCTGCGCTTCGACATGCTCCTGGACCGCGCAAACAGCGCCGCCGAGCTCGGGGCCAGCGTCCCGTTCCGCACCTGGGCGCCTTTGAGTTTGCTGCGGCTCCTTCCCGAAAGCGGGCGGACATCCCGAGGGAAAACGGCGGGAAACTCCCACGAAGGGAGGCGGAGCACGTCGAGGTTTATGCTGCCCCCTCCGGCGTTAGCCTGGATCACCAGGAAGAATTTCGAGCGCCCCCCAAAGCAACGAACCTCGAGGATTTTCACGCGTCGGGCCCCGGGAGACACTCGTTCGACATTGTTTCGACACTTGTCCGACGCTTTCCCGGCACTTGTTCGACACTTTTCCAGGTGGTCGAAATCATTTCTGGGACGTGGCCCTTAAGTGCGACGGTGGCAACATAATTCGAGGTGGAATTTACACCCAGATCATCTGGGGCCGGCTTAACTCGGTAACGGATATTTGGGTTGTCGACTTCAGGTCGCGACCGGATCCCGGTTTTGACGCCATCCCGATGTAATTGAAAAACGCCCCTGCTCATGATTTCTGAAATCTGGTATTGGCAACCCGCATGTCGGCATCGATTGCGACGCAGAATTCGGCATCGTCGAACGCGAAATTCAGTAACGAAACAGGCGCGGAATTCGGCATTCCTGCTGCCAAATTTCGGTAACGACGGCGCAGGATTTCGGTAGCGATGAGACGCCGAAATCCAGTATCGCGGAACGCGAATCCAGTAACGGAATTACCGGAATTTGCACGCTGGTTCAACCGTGCACACGTGACTCCTGATACCAGAATCAATCCCTGGATTCCAGCCTGGAGGGTCGCTGACCTAAAAAGTTAGGTCAGGCGATCTTGTCCTAAAACACTTTAGGCCGACCTAAAGTACTTTAGGTTCGACTTAAATTTTAGGTCAGCCCGTTCGCGAGCCGTCAAACGACGGGCGCTATCCGCAACAAAAAACCACGACGACGGACGGACGGACGGACGAACGGACGACGACGACGACGAAGACGGACGCAATGACGACGATGGCGGCGGAGACGACGACGACCGACGACCGACAGGTCACGATTGACGACGGCATCGACAACGACAGCGACGACGACGCAGCCGCCGACGCCGTCTTGGCCGTCTTCGCTATGCCGTCCCCGTTTCGTGTCAGTCGTATGTGTCTTCTTTGTCATTCTCCTATGTTTCGATCTTCCCCTTCTGCTCCTCCTCTTCCTCCTCCTCCTCTTCCTCCTCCTCCTCTTCCTCCTCCTCTTCCTCCTCCGTCTTCCTCCCTTCCTCTGTCCCTCCCTCTCTCGGTCCTTCCTTCTCCTTCCTCCTCCTGCTTCTCTCCCCCAGTCCTCCCCCCTAGCCACCTACATTGTTCCTCGTTTCGGGTACCCTTTGGGGCGAAGCTCGGAAAGTGCGGCAGCACTTCGATATATTTAAGCTTGGGGGGTGCGGCAACACTTCGATATTTTTTCGCGCCCCGAATCGGATGGGACGCGTCCCGTCCTGATTTCTGTTTGCCAAACACCTCCGAACATAGCCGAACATAGCCCCAAACCCTCGAATACATAGCCAAACGCCCTCCGCCCTGATTTGTTTTACGACGCGAGCATGCCTGGGCAGCATACCCTTCCCGAAGCGACCTCGGCCTGCTGCCTCGGCCCGACCATCACAGGACAGTTGTTTCCGGTGCGAAGCTATCGTGTCGATTCGACTCTCTGCGTGCGCGTGCGAAACAATGATGCTGCCACACACTCCTCACATTCAAACGAATCCTCTCGACCAGAGCAGCGGAGGAGGAGAAGGAGGGGGAGGAGGGCAATCTTAAAGGAGGAAGGTAGAATGAGCAACGGTGCAAGTATACACGAATTTGCGAGTATAATGAGCAACGACCATCACGGGACAGCGCCAGCGAGGGAACGAAAGGGGGCGCCGCAGGCCACGGCGGGCCTCGGCCACGCAGCAGGCTCCCTCGACCCAAATCTCGGGAACGGCTCAGACATCAGAGCCTCTCCTCCCCCCTCCTCCCCCTCCTCCTCCTCCTCTTCCTCCTCCTCCTCCTCCTCCTCCTCCTCATCCTCATCCTCATCCTCATCCTCATCCTCATCCTCATCCTCATCCTCATCCTCTCCTTTCTCATCCTCCTCCTCCTCCTCCTCCTCCCCTCCTCCTTCCTCTCCTCTCCCTCCTCCCTCCTCCTACTCCTGCTCCTCCTCTTCCTCCACCGCCTCCTCCTCCTCCTCCACCTCCTCCTCCTCCACCTCCTCCTCATCCTCTCCCATCATCCTCACCCTCATCATCATCCTCATCCTCATCCTCCTCCTCTCCTTTCTCATCCTCCTCCTCCTCCTCCTCGTCTCTCTCCTCCCTCCTCCTACTCCTGCTCCTCCTCTTCCTCCACCTCCTCCTCCTCCACCTCCTCCTCCTCCACCTCCTCCTCCTCCTCCTCCTCTTCCTCCTCCTCCGGCTCCGCGCGGCGGCGGCCCGAGGGCCGAGCACCTTTTCGGCATGTCAGTCGTGGTGTACAGCCTCGTCTTGCTCCCCACGAAATGCAAGGCAGTCAGGGCTGGTGTCGCGGGAGGCCAGCCCGCCGCAGCTGTCGACGCCATCCTGGCCAAGCCGGTGGCCGATCTGGCCGCGTGCTTCAGCGACTGCCGCCCGAAGTGCCCGAAGCCCCGGGATGGCCGGAAGTGGGTGTGGAACCTGTGCGTCCACGCTTCGGCCACGGATGGGGTTCGTGCTTGCCTGGCAGCCATGGTCGGCACGCGGGGCGGTGGCGTCGAGTTCCAGGTTTCCCACGCGGCGGTCGCCCAGCAGGAGCGTGATTTGTGGGATGTCCTGAGGCGCCAGCAGGGCGCGGCGGCGTGAGTGTCCTCTCCCGTCGAATTCATGAGCCTGGTAGGCGCCCCTCCCTCTTCCAGTTCCCCCCCTTCCTCAGTCCTCCGGACCCGGGGCCCTCTCCCTCCCTCCCTCTCCCTCCCCGGCGGCTTACTCGGCAGGGCGGTCTTTTACTCGGCAGTTGGATTTTTAGCACATCTCTGCGTGTCTAGACTTGTAATATTGCCATCCATGAGTTGTGATTGCCACATGCGTGCCTTGGCGCATCCATCCTTGCGTGTTTAGACTTGTAATCTTGCCACTCATGTGTTGCGATTGCCGCGGGCGTGCTCTTCTTCCTGAATTAATCGTCATTGCCCCGACCGGGGCCGTCTTCCTGAATTCATACAACTTGGCCCTCGGGAGGCCGCTCTTCCATAATTCTGTGCATTTTCTCACATCACACCTCGCAGGCGCGGCCCGCCGGCGGCTTGCCCTGAGTTGGGCCGCCGGCCACGGTGAGGGTGGGCGGCGCCGGCGGTGGGTGCCCACCGCGCCTCGGCAGCCGCTCTGCCCTCGCGGGTAGCGGCCACCGCGCCCTCGGCCACCTGGGCGGCGACGCCATCCGGGCCAGAGGGGGAGGCTGCCCTCAGCCTGCCGCTGGCGCAGGGCCTCGCCGACAGCTCCCCGCTGCGATTCATGCCAAAAGAAGCTGTTTGAGCAAACATGGATACGGAGATGAGGGGAACCAAGTGCGGTTGGGGCGCGAGGAAGGGGGGGGGCAGTGTCCATCACGTCCAGCGCATGCGCATGCTGCGCGCGCGTGTGCGCGTGTGTGCGGGGGGGGGGCTGTTCACCAGCATGGCCACCGATGGAACCAGAGCTTTTGACCATCCCGAAGGCACGTCCCATGTGGACGAGTTCTAAGCTTCGAGGGCCCCCTTTCCCGCGCTTGCCCCCCCTGCCACGCGCGCAGCACCCCCCGAGGACGAGCGGGGGCGACTGAAGGGGGGGAGATGAGGCGGGGGCCACCCATGAGAGGAGTGAGAGAGGCCACGGAGCCAGGAGAAGAAGAGGCAGGAGGGAGAGAACGACGGCGGGGACGAGAGGGAGACAGCAGCGCAGAGAGCAGCACGGGGGAGGGTGGGTGCTGGCTCCCATGCGATGCCACGCAATGCGATGCTACGCAATGCGATGCAAGACTAGCGGCCCCAGATATCGCGGGCAACGCGCTACTTGGAAACATTAATCCCCCCCCTCATCGCCCCTCCGTCTGGTCACCTTCCCAACCGTCCTCTCTCTCTTATCCTCCTCCCCCCTCGTCGTTATCCTTGTCCTCCTCCTCCTAGCCATCCCCCCTCTTGTCCTCCTCCACCTCTCATAACAAGGCAGGAAGCACGGGTGCGAGCTGCCTCGAAGCTGCCCAGCACGTGGAGGGGGCGGCGGCGGCGCGCCCACTCCCTCCTGCCCCTCCAGAGAGGACGACGGCGGCAGCCGACAGCAAACGGATGCCTCTCAAGGGGAGGTGGGCAATTGCTTTTGCAAGGGGCACCCCTGGAATCTGACGGAAAGCTCGGCCACGTCACGGTCCTTCGCGAGAGGCGAGGAGGGGGAAGGAGGAGGAGGAGGAAGGAGGAGGAGGAGGATGAGGAGGAGGAGGAGGAGACGCGGGAGGGGGAGGGGGGGGGGGGGGGAGGAGGAGGAGGAGGAGGAGGAGGAGAAAGGAGAGGAGGAGGATGAGGATGAGGATGAGGACGAGGGCGAGGATGAGGGCGAGGATGAGGATGAGGCTGAGGAAGAGGAGGAGGAGGAGGAGGAGGAGGAGGAGGAGGAGGAGGAGGAGGCAGGGCGGGGAGGGGGGGGGCCTGGCAAAAAAAATGTGTGCCGAGCGCTCACATCCGTAGAAATCTGAAGCTGCAGAAATTGACAAAATCTGGTCTCATGTTGATAAAACATGTGTCCCACCTGAAATCGAAATTAACAAAATCTGCGCACATATTGTCAACGCGTATTTGTGAGGTATAACATGGCTTGTTAAAATCTATCCCGTCGTAACGCTGATTTTAACAAAATCTGTGCAGATGTTGTTAAACTCTGGTTTCCAGATGCAGAATCTATCAACATCGGTGGTCATGTTATCAAAATCTGCTTTTAAACGCATGTCATGCTTTAACAAAATCGTATCATTTGTTGTTTAAACACGTTCCCCTAACATATAAAAATGCTTATCAAACTCTGCTCATATCTTATCAAAATCCTCACTCCTGGAATTCCTCAAACACCAGAGCCCCCGAGGGCTTCGAGGCTGGGTTCGAAGGCGCGCTGGATTCACCCACAGCGCATGGCCTCCAACCACGGATGTGGATACTGTGAGAGGCAGACGTTTGGCGCATTTTGGCACGCGTCACCCCGCCGTCACGCCAGCTGCCCCATGCCGAACTCCCAGGCCCTACCAGAGGGCCTTTCGCTCGAAAATGCATTTGCAAACACCGACCGACTATGCAATTCTGAGCAACTCCTACATATAATTTTTCAGCCACCAGGCCATGGCGATTTGCTTCGCCCAGGCCTTGGTCCAGGCCCATGAAATCCTCACTGTTGCAGCACCACATGACACGCAAAGATGCCCACTCCGCTTGCTCCCCCGAGTGCCAAGACTGATGAAACTTAGTTGGCGTATTCCATAGCAAGCGAGGCGGGGCCGCACTTGCGCCCACTTGGCACAAGTAACCATAGTGCAAAAGCCAGTTATCGACTGATAGCCTCAATGCATCAACGATGTCCTTCGGATAAACGAAGTAATAGTCGCGACCAATGTCTTTAGACGGGACGCGCGCGTAAATTTCAGAAAGATGCGAAACTACCTTTGAAACATGCTGCTCGCATTGGTTATCGGGCCTCGCGGCCTTGGACCAGATACCAGCCAACATTGGAACCACATGTCGTATCTGCCCAGCTTTGCCACCGAGGCAAGGAAAGTCAGCCCTCGGGTTCCCTGCGCCGGTGAAGTCGCCAATGTCGACCTTCGTAAACTGTGAAGGTGTATCTTGCTCGCGGGGCGATGCGTAGATGGAATCTGCAACTTGCTCCATTTTTGAACGGGGTGGACCGTGTCCAAGAACGTCTGTAAACACAAGATGCCACAATCTGTTGCCGCATATGTGAGACGGTATCCCGAGGTCAAAGCAATGCAGCACATCGTCAAACACAGAATGAATTGAGAGTCCGAGGCCACCGCGCTCACGCGGCAAGAACATTGGCAGGGGTTTCTTGTTCATGCGTTTGCAATGGTCCTTCCATGCAGAGACGGGGCGCGCACTGAATATGGTTGCCTTCCAAGGCGCATCGGGCTTGATGTTTCGAAAATTCAGGGGGCCCTCCTGGAGGGTGCGCTCGCAGTCCTGACGCGGGTACGATGACGACCAGTGGCCTGGAACATTCAGGTAATTTGATGTGCATTCGCAATCGCTCTTCATGCCAACAACTACTAAGATATACCCGCCTACAATTGATTCACCGGCATTCTCCGAATCTGTATCAGGAAACACTCCTGATTCTGCTGCCAAAAATGATTGAACGATCGGCTGCCAAAGTCGTTGTCTGGTGCTCGCCCCAGCATCGGCATTCTTAACGATTTCTGTATGGCTACAGCAGCCTCCTACGCAGTGAATGTTGTCGGTGCTCGCGGCGTCGTCGATAGCAGCTATTGCCTCCCAAGCTATTGCCGCGAACGTTTGCCCTTTCACGCAAGTAACCCCATCCCCATATTGTACGATTGGGATGCCTTGGAACGGAGCTCGGGACGCGTGAACGCAGGCACACTTGCGCGCCGAGGGTCGTTGGCTGTGAAACTATCCCAGAATTTTTCATGAGCTCGGGTGGGGCCCCTGATGGTTCAATCGAACTCGGTTCGGAAATTGTCATACAAACAACAAATCCACTTGTGAGGTTCGACTATAGCAGTTGCGATCTCATGCTCGCCTTTCTCTGGCCCCTTAGTCACGAGAAGCGGAACTCCAAACTTTGTGGATTCAATCATGTTTGGCACTAGTTTCGAAGTTCTTGCCGAATATGCCCTGTCCATTTGCCGCGCGTCCCAAGAGACACAAGCTTTGATGACATGTAATTTCCCATGCCGCCTGAGTGGTGTATATCTGTGCGTGCTAGCTGAGCGAATCGCTGAACTTGGGCGGCTGATAGATTCCCGTGTCCGAATTCCATCATGAGACATTCTCCCAAGGCTGACCTTGCATCCTCGGGCGCTAACTTCGCGCGCCTCTTCTTGTATGAGGAGAATTCATTGAGGGCGCTCGCCGCTCTGACTGGCTCGTGGCTTCCATGACGGCTTGGCCCCAAATGGCCACGGGCGAGCTCAGCCCAGGGGGGGGAGGGGTCGAAAGGAGGGACTGGGGCGCATGAGTCGGAAGACGTCGTATCACTGCGGGGATCAGGCCACCCAACGCATCGCCCTTTCGAAGGCTGCCTTCCTCGCAAGAGAGATGCGCAACCTTGGGTTATCGGGGTGGCAGGCCGATTGATCCTGGGCAACGGTGGGGCAGGGGGCTGCGATCTCTAGGATGAAGACCTCGCGTGCCCTTAGGAAAGAGTGGCAGGAGGGGGCAAGGGATGGGAGGAGGAGGATGGGAGGGGGGGAAAGGAACGGTTCCATAAAGTGCCCATTGGCTTCTGTCTGGAACCGCGCTTCGGGGGGCTGGACTTCTCGGGGCGTCGACCTGGCCATCAGAGGGAATGTTCTGGCCCCAAGGCCTTTTTTTTCGCAGGTTTTGTGAGCCCGAATCTCCGCCCCCAGGGGCCCTCAAGAAACCCTTGCCCCATTTCCCCCCCTTAGCTTGGGGGCGCCTCGTAAACCCCCGTGTCGCCCTTCTCCTCCGCGCGCCGTGCTCGCCCTGCCTCCGCCGCGCCGTCCTCGCCCTCCCCAGGTGCTTATCCTCTTCCTCCTCCTTCTCCTCCCCCCCCTTCCCGTCGCCCCCCACCACCGCTGCGCCTCTCCTCTTACTTTGCGCTGAGCTCTGGGGCCTGGCAGGGTCCAAGTGGGGCCTCGTTGTTTTCTCTTGACCCAGCTTTCTCTCGTTTTCGATTGTTGCTCCTGGAGCGGGCCGAGCACCCTCGCGCGATCTCCCGGCGCGCGCTTGCCTGGGGCTCTGTCGAGCCGAAGCGGGCAGCACCGCGTTGAAACAAGTGCTTGTATATCTTTCATCCTTGCGAGCCTCATCGAGAGAGTACGATCACTGAATGTCTTGCCTTCGAAACTTCACAGATCCCAGAATGACGCGCGCATCGCGCATGCAAAGAGAGAGAGAGAGAGAGAGAGAGAGAGAGAGAGAGAGAGAGAGAGAGAGAGAGAGAGAGAGAGAGAGAGAGAGAGAGAGAGAGAGCGAGAGGCTCTGCGCAACGGTCGATATCGAGGGATCGACCTCAGTCCTCCATCGCGCGGGCCACCTGGAGGGCCGATGCGATCTGCTGGCGCGTTTTCGAGTCGATCGCGATCGTTGCTTGATCAGAGCAGGCGCGGTTGACGCCCGCGCCCCTGGCAGGGACCTCGCGCGCAGGAGCGCGTCGCACTGGGCCAGCATGGCCTGGGCGAGGCAATCGTTTAAATCAGAACCGCCCCCGCCAGCCACTCCCCCCATCGCAACGCGGGGGGGGGGGGGGGGGCGGGCGGGGGGGGGGAGGTCGAAAGAGGGGGGAGTTTGTTGGGGGAATGCCACCCCCCCATCCCCAAAAACAACAACAATAACAACTTAAACAATCAGCTGCGAATCTTCCTCAAGCCTTCATCCTACCATACATCCTTCTGCTCCTGCTCCTCATCTCTCCTCCTGCTCCTCCTCCTTCTCCTCCTCCTCCTCATCCTATCGTTATATTGCTCCTACTCCTCATCTCTCCTCCTGCTCCTCCGCCTCCTCAGCCTCGTCCTCCTCCCCCTCCCCTCCTCCCCCTTCTCCTCCTAGCCATCAAGTCTCATTGGCTCGCGCTCGCCTGAACCACCTGCCCCTTGTCGCCGAAGTGGGCCTTGACGAAGTTGTCGTGCTTGGGGCCTTTGCTGGTGCTGAGGGCTTCGAGGATCTTGAGGCGGAGCTTGAGCAAGTTGGTGGACGCCAGCTTCACCTTCTGCAGCGCCATAGACATCGGATCGTCACCAAGCCTGGTGCCCTCTAGCTTGGGCTCGATGGCAGCCCTCTTCACGTGCGGCTCAGCCTGGGAAAGGTCGCACTGGTCCTCGAGGCTCTCGAGGAACGCCTCCACGTTCGTCAAGGAGCCCGACGCGTCGCCCTTGACCGAGCCAGCGACGGACAAGCCACGGGGGCGCATCATCTCCCTGCCGTGCTCCACGACAGGGTCGCAGTACTTGTACCGCGGCTTGCCGTCAGGATCCTTCGGGTTGGTCACAGCAACCACGTCGCCGTCCTCGAGCGCCTCCAAAGCTGCCGCCTCACTGTTGTGGAACAGCTTGGCCTTCAGGATTGTCCACGGCATCGCTGTGTTCCGCTCGTTCTTCTGCTTGGACTCGGTGACCCTGATCGCGTCCTGGAAGGTTGGGTGGTCGAATCCCAGCTCCATCCAGGCCGTGATCTTCACGTTGAGTTGCGCGCCCTTGTTCTTGCCGTAGCCGTGATCCTGGATCCTCTGAACGTCGGTCTTGATTGCCTCGTGCACGTGCCCACCCTTCAGATCCGCAAAGAAGTTGCGGCGAACTGTCGGCGTGATCTCGGGATCGGCCGCGGCGGGTCCCTTCGCCGCTGGCTGCGCCGCGGGCTTCTTCTTCAAAGTGAGGTTGATGACCTGCGCCTTGGCTTTCGCCTGGCCCCTGGGCTTGGCGGCCGCCTTGCCGCCAAGTTCCATCGGGCAACAGAGAGAGGCGCGACGAAACTGCTGGAATGTTCACGGAAGAACACGCAGGAAGAAAGCCACTGAGAATCAGAATGGCCGCGGGAAACGGATGGGTGAGTCGATGGCTCGAGACCGACCAGCCGACGTGCCAAGACGGCCACGTGTACATTGTCACACAATCGTTCAGTCACGTGTTAATGGCATTGCACTAGGACGCGCCCAGCGAGACCCCCTAAAAAACTCTTCTCCGCTCTATACTCATCCCCTTCATGCGTGTTCCACGGGTCGAACGTCCCCTGGTGCTCCGAACTACCTGGGCGATTCAAACGCGACCCGAATGCAACGCGACGGTTGGGTCTGGTAACTGCGCGACTGAGGCCGTCGGTAGAACTCTCCGCGGAGGGCGCGATGGGGGCCGTAGTCGGGGGTGCCAATCGGAATTTTTTCTCGCTGAATGAAACGGACCCCACTTAAATATTTCGAGAGCTACTTGAAACCTAACTTAAAATTTTAGGTCGCACCTATAGTACTTCAGGTCGTCCTAAAGTGTTTTAGGACAAGACCGCCTGACCTAATTTTTTACGTCAGAAACCCTCCAGGAGTATTCCATGAACGACCGGCTCTGCGACCTCGCTACTGGCCTCGGGCGGTCGCGGATGATCTGGGCAGCGTCTCCGCCGGGATTGTGCCTTCGAGGACAACGTCACCGTCTTCAACGGCAAGTCCCGTTGGCCTGGCGCCCTCGCAGGCCTGCGCCTCTCGGGCGAGCCGGGGCCCGCGCCGCCGCGCCCGGCCGTCGCCGACGAGTGCGACGGGCAGGCCTGCAGCAGCGGCAGCGCGCCAACTGCAGCGCCGCCCCGCGGTGACCAGGGCGTCTACCACGAGGTGGGGCAGGCGGCCACCGACGACAGCTTCAGCGGAGGCGGGTGGGGCATCGACGCAGAGTGGCGGGACAGGGAAGCTTCGGCGGACCCCCGGCCCAGGAGCGCATGGGCCCGGAGCGGCGGGCTGCCCTCGATGATCCGCACTACTTGACGTCATTCTGCAGGCGGGGGGCCAGGAAGGCAGAGCGGCGGCGCCGCGCCGCGGGGGGCCGCTTCGGGCCGAGGCGCCGAGCTCGAGCGAGGCGGTTCAGCGCCGAGAGGCACGCGAAGGCACGCGGGCGGCAAGCCGCGAAAGGGCTATTTCATGCACGGCGCCTTCGCGTCGCTGGAGCACGTCTCCGACGAGGACAGCAGAGTGTTATTCGCGGGCATGGGCCGGTTCAACAGGGGCCGCCTGAGGGGGGGGGCCGCGCATGGCCGCGAGGTGCCCCAGGCGCGGCGAGCCCGGGCACCTGGCCAGAGAGCGCCGCAGTCGCGAGAACCTTGCAAGAAGCCGGGCCGCGTCGCGAAGGACTGCCCGGAGCGGGCGCGCTACTTCCACGACCAGACAGACGCCTCCCAGGACGCCGCCGAGGAGCTACGGGGGGGGGCGCCCTGCCGCCAGGCACGGGGAGCGCGCGCGCGGTCATGGAGACAGGAGGAGATAGAGGAGGAACAGGAGGTTGCACCCCGAACGCCCGCAGGTGCACCGGGAGAAGGACCGCGAGGACCAGGAGGAGACGACGATGACAGCAACGCGATGACGACGAAGCTGCTACGGGCCGTGCCCAGCAGCGCGCTCGGAGGAGCTGGACGCTCACCGGCGGGGCTCAGCGCGCGCAGCGCCGCGAGCTGCATGAGCCAGGGAATCGCCATGGGCTTCGACGGCAACCGGTGCCAGATCCAGCCGCCGGCGCGAGAGGAGGGTAGAGATGCCCCGTCTCCGGCGCCCGTCGCCACCGTCAGCGCCAACCGCGTGGACATCGTCCAGAAGTTGCAGGGCGTGCCGCCAAAATCTTCATCATCGTCGCCACCCGTCTTTCCGCTACCTCCGCCCAACCCAACTCCGGCGCCGACCCCTGGACCGATCCATGCGTCGACGGGCGCGTCTGCGCTGACTTGGTCAGTGCTGCCAGGGCCAGGTTCGCCCGGCGCGCGTGGGCCGACTGGGGCGGGGCCAGGGGGGGGGGCCAGGAAGAGGGCCAGAAGGGGGGGCCAGGAGGAGGAGGGCCGGGGACAGGGCTACAACAAGGAGTCCAGGGAACGCCAGGAGGAGGACCATCAGCGTCGACCAACGCAATTTCGACCGCCGTGTTCGGAGCGACGCTGGCCAGGTTACTGTGCCCAGGCGGTTGGATTCCGATAGCTGCTCCGACATCATGCGCGTCTCTCTCGGGGGGATTGCCGGGGCCATTCGCGAGGGCAGCGCAGGGGGCGCACCACTCATCGGCACGCGCAGCACTTCCGACACTAGCGCGCGGAAACAGTGACATGAACGTGCGCAACATGTCCGACGGCGGCGCACGCGGCACCTCCGACGCCAGCGCACGAAGCGCGCTCGACATCAGCGCGCGCAACACTTCCGACATCAGCGCGCGCAGCATTCCCAACGTCAGCGCGCGCGCAGTTGTGCTGCGCGCACTCTCGCGGGACGGCATCGGCGGTTGGTTGCGACGGGCGGTGCGCGACAGCACTTGGGGCAAATCCGACAGGGGGCTCAGGGGGGGGAACTCGGCGACTCCACCTGGTCAGTTCAACGGCAGTTTACGAAACGAATATTGCAACGGTACTCGCGCCATGTCCGATGGCAGGTCACTCCAACGACCAGGTATCGATGGGCGTGCACACTCGGGGCAAGCATCTGCAAGCGGCGCCAGAACCATTCCCACCGAGACCGGTTGACAACAGCAATGCTGGTTGTTCGGTCTTGCCGCCCATGATTCCAGAAACGATATCAATTTATCTACCAATGGGAGGAATCCGCCAAACACGATCGAGCCACCTCCGAGTCTCGCAACACGCACGCATGTCACGACCTCGCGAGGGGCAGCAGCCACGAGACACGAGAAATACATTCCGCGCCGCCACTGGACACGCGGACGGCGCATGCGGGAGGATCGCATTTTCTGCCACCGCGACCTTGGCGGGACGCTCCAGCACACAACGCCGCAGCAGAGCATGCACAAGCGGAGGGCTCCGACGGCGCCTGCTAGATAGCAGGATCCCGCGTCTGATCTCGGCCCGTTCCAAACTTCAGATTCCTGGGCCGAACTTTCACAAACATCATCCGGTTTTTGAATGGGACCAGGATGAGGGGGTCAAACAACAACATGTGCAACCACAAAGTGTCCACAACCATTCGGGAGCCAGGATCAACGATATGGAGGACGGACTCCTGGTTGATACCTGCGCTCGCTGGAACGTCACAGGCAGGGACCGACGTCTGACAACGGGGGGGCCACATACGTCCTGAGAGGAGTTGATCTGACTGAGGGCCACCATGTCGATCGACCCTTGGAGTACTTGTCCACGCGCGCGCCCAAAATCGTCGTCATAGCCCCGTTGGCCGCTGACCTTGCAGACGCCGCTCAGACCCGACAGGTGCGCGACAGCATCGCCAACGTAAGGGCGCTGGTGGCCATAAGTCAGTTGGAAGGCGACAGGCATTTGATCGGGGAAAACGCAAAGGATTCGGACATCTTTCGTTTACCGTCCATGCGCAACGTCACCTACATATTCCACGTCCCACGGGATACTTTCCCACAGTGCGCCGTCGGGTTGGTCAGCCCATAAGGGTTGCCCATGCAGAGGTGGACAACACTGTGGGCGAGCACCGCTACCTTGGTTTCCAATTTCGGCGTTCTGCGTTGCACTCACAGACAGGCAACGCTGGGTGCCAGCAGCCAGCGCGAACATCCCACGGAAAGCACGGTGCGCCCGTGTCTGGCCAGAACATATGCGTCGCATGATCCTTCAAGGGGTTCTACGTGTGTTGCGCCACGAACCTGAAGGATTTTCCCTGGCACCCGACAGAAAGGACGATGAAGAGGCGGTCTTCGACTGTCCCGGGTGCAAGAGGCACAGAATATGGCGCCACCAACTTCACACTCGACGGGCAGGGCCTCCAGGATTTTGGAGATACCGCGACAGGATTCCGGAAGGCATCATGCCGCGCTTGTCTGGCAGGCAAGAACCGCGCCGACCCCTCGCACACAGAGGTTGTTGTCGAATGCTTGGCCCCAGACTTTATGCGCAGATTTGGAAGGCCACGGAAAGGATGGCCAATTCGTGAAACAGGCAACAAAGGAAATGGAGGAGCGGATTGACGACGACGAATCACCGACGACGACGTTCTCGACGACCCAGGACCTCTTGGCAACTTTTGCCTGTCCGGACAACCCGCGGAACCAGCAGGGCAGGAGGAAGGCGACATCCCACCGCACCCAGAGGCAGCACCAAGCGGCGGTCATGTTCCAGCGCTACCAGCACCTGCTCCTCAGCATGCGAAGGAGGAGGAAGGAGGAGAGCCGCTCATGCTTGGCGAGATGTGCGACCTCTCGCCAATTCGCGCGCAACGACGAGACGCAGGTGCCCCGAAACGAAGGCAAGCCGACGCAGAGAGGAAGGCACCGGCGGCAAAGAAGATTGGAGGACAGACGACGTATCGAGAGTTTTGCGCCGCTTAAAATCCGACGACGCCGACGAACGAAAACTAGCCATCCGACGTCTGCACGCTCGTTGGTGCCACCCTCCTTATACCTACATTCAGGCACGATCAGTCGGGGAGTACCAGGAGTAGTACAGGGTTGTGATGCGTGCAGACAGTGGCAAACACCACCACCACACTCAATAACAGCAGTCCAGCTGATCACAGGATTCAATGTCTAGGCGCAGATGGACTTGTGTGTGTGTTATTCTTTCATAAGCCAGCCACACGCACACGTGTCGCGAACAGTCATGCGCATGAGAGACGTTTGTATCATGTGGTCGGCGAGCGGGCTTATGAAAGACAAGGAGGAAACGACAGACTATTCGTGGCAACCACCGTAGCGCGCATGGACACGTGCACGACCGGAAGGGTGGCCAGGGGGACGACGACCTTACAACCTCTTCGCACACAGCGGGATTTGGCTATGGCGGTACATTCTACATGATGGAGACGTGGACGACGAGCCAATGGTTTTCGACAGCCATTACGGGGACGTCAACGAGCCAGACTACGTCAAGGACTTGCTCAAGTACGACCCGGACATCCAGAACGGCGCCGCTGTTTGGACCGATTTCTGCCTGATTTTGTTTTTCGGGACCGCGGCCGACGACGCAGAGCCTCAGAGCAGCTCGCACGACAGCGTCCTGGAGTACGACTTCTGGCAGGAAGCGGCCGGGTAGAGAGGAGGAGGAGGAGGAGGAGGAGGAAGAGGAGGAGGAGGAGGAGGAAAAGGAGGAGGAGGAGGAGGAGGAGAGGAGGAGGAGGAGGAGGAGGAGGAGGAGGAGGAGGAGGAGGAGGAGGAGAGAAACGACGACTCTTCATCTCCCACGCCTCCCTCACCCAAATTGCCTCGCGCCGCTCCTGCCCCATCGGCTCCAACACCTCCTGCGCCCAAACTTGCCTTTTCGACTCCAGCGCCACCTCCCAAACCACCGACGCCCAAGCCGCCGCCTAGAACGATGCCTGCGCCGGCGCCGACAGCACGTTTCTCCGACAGCGCTTGGCATAGAAATGTGCACCACTCACCGAACGAACCACCGCTACAGGCTCCGACGCCGCCAGGGCGACTTTCCGACATTGGTTTGCGTAGATATGTGCGCCACACACCGACCGGACTGCAGTTTACAACCCCGCCACCGCCTAAGTTGCATCACGTGCCGGCGGTCGCGCCGAAGTCGTTTCCACCTTCACCTCCTACACCTTCAGTGCTCCCTCTCAGGATGGACGCGAGCATATCAAGATCACGGGCGACGGAAAGTACGGGAGTTCTAAGTAGTTCCCCGTCAACGATCTTATAAGCTTGACTCCGCGTCCACCGCCGCCTCCGCCATCACCCGCAGGAGGAGGCAATCGACTTAAACGTTCGGAAACACAGGCGACCAGCAGGTCTAGAACACCAGGGAACCGACAAACTACGCCTGATCTCATTTTCTCCACTCCTTCACCTCCACGCGCACCGTCGGCAGGAGGATGAGAAGGATGCAAAATACGATGCTCGATGACACGATCGAGATCTACACCAAGAGTGAGCGACTCAAACCAGATGTCACCCGACATCCACTATCCTCCCACTTCGCCACCGCCGCCGGTTCCACCAGCAACCTGCAAGGTTGCAGTGACGAGGTCGCGCTCTCCATGGACAGCGGCATAATCGGCAGGTGTGGGGGCTATGCGCACCCCTCCACCTCCGCCGCTTTCGCCTCCGACGTCCAAGGCGAAGCAACTGGCCATTCCCAGGTCGAGATCGCCATCTGGAATGCAACCAACACCTGTGGGTAAACCATCCCCGACTGCGACCACCACCACAACCTTGTCCAGCAAGCGGATCACGAACTACTATCTGGGACTTGGTTGCGGCACCTCGCCAGCATGCTCCCGTAGTGCATTTGCTGCCTGAGCACGGTGGAGCGTCAGAACAGTTCCGCGGAGGCCGCGGCGGAAAAACTTGACCAGTCGAACATCGCCCGCGACGAGCTTCTCAGCACGATCTCGGAAGCATTCACCGATTTGGCCGTGCAGGACATGGCAAGACATGCCATTGATATCATCAAGGCGATGAAGCAGGAGCTGACGAACCTCCATGATGTGGGTTTGTTTCGCAGGCTCGGGCGGAGGTTGGCGAAGAATGTCGTGGGCACCAGGTTGGTCTTGACGTAGCAGTACAAAGACAATAACCACTTCATCACGGCTCGACTCACGATGCGTTGGGTCAAAGGTCAAAGACCACGACGACAGCTTGGCGGCCGTCCTCGACGGTACGGCAACTCGGCGATGGGGCCAGCGCGTCGCGAACGCCATTACAGCGCAGCGGGGCGACTGGGTACTCTTCAGTTTCGACGTCAGCGCTGCTTTCGCAAAAGGCCTGACCCTACCAGAGCTGTCTGAGGTGACAGGTGAACCCATCCGCGTAGTGCAGTTCGAACTGCATCCCGGTCATGTTCAGCTGCTGAGAGACATCCCCGGCCACGAGGACTTCGATCCCAGTACAGAAGTAGTCCAAATGGTCAAGGCGTTTTTACCTAACAGCGAAGACTGATAGGTTTCTAGTGATTTCAAAAAGAGAGCATCATGACTCCCCAGGGGGGTCTGGGCAGATGCCGGACGGAATCCCGGGAGTTTTTTGTTAACAAGCAATAACGCACTTCGTGGTCTTCGAGTTCCCAGAATTCCATTCCTGGGCATGATTGTGAATGCCCAGAGCCAAGTGGAGGCCGCTTCGTGTTCTTCGAGTTCGCAGAACTCCACTCCTGGGTATGAGTTTGAATGCCCGGAGCCAACTGTAGGCCACTTCGTGGTCTTCGAGTTCCCAGAACTCCATTCCTGGGCATGATTTTGAAAGCCCGGAGCCAACTGTAGGCCACTTCGTGGTCTTCGAGTTCCCAGAACTCCATTCCTGGGCATGATTTTGAAAGCCCGGAGCCAACTGTAGGCCACTTCGTGTTCTTGGAGTTCCCAGAAGTTTATTCCCGGGCCACATTTTGAATGCTGAGGCAGGCTGATGCTCAGGCTGAGGCAGGCTGAGGATGAGGCAGGCTGAGGCTGAGGTGAGGATGAGGCTGAAGGCAGACTGAGGCTGAGGCCGAAGCAGGCTGAGGCTGGGGCTCAGGCAGGCTGAGGCTGAGGTTGAGGCAGGCTGATGCTGAGGCAGGCTGGGGCTGAGGCTGATGCAGGCTGAGGCTGAGGCTCAGGCAGGCGGAGGCGGAGGCCGAGGCTGAAGGCAGGCTGAGGCTGAGGCTGAAGCTGCAGCAGACTGATGCCGAGGCAGAGGCAGGCTGATGCTGAGGATGAGGCTGAGGCAGGCTGATGCTGGGGCAGGCTGGGGCTGAGGTTGAGGCTGATGCAGGCTGAGGCTGAGGCAGGCAGAGGCAGAGGCCGAGGCTGAAGGCAGGTTGAGGCTGAGGCTGAAGCAGGCTGAGGCTGAGGCTGAGGCAGGCTGAGGCTCAGGCGGAGCCTGAGGCCAAGGCTGAATGCAGACTGATGCTGAGGCAGAAGCAGGCTGAGGCTGAGGTTAGGCAGGCTGAGGCTGAGGCTGAGGCAGGCTGATGCTGAGGCAGGCTGAGGCTGAGGCTGAGGCTGATGCAGGCTGAGACTGAGGCAGGCTGAGGCTGAGGCCGAGGCTGAAGGCAGACTGAGGCTGAGGCTGAAGCAGGCTGACGCTGATGCTGCTGAGGCTGAGGCTGGCTGAGGCAGGCTGAGGCTGAGGCAGGCTGAGGCTGAGGCTGAGGCTGAGGCTGAGGCTGAGGCTGAGGCTGAGGCTGAGGCTGAGGCAGGCTGAGGCCGAGGCCGCAGGCAGGCTGAGGCTGAGGCTGAAGCAGGCTGAGGCTGAGGCTGAGGCAGGTTGAGGCTGAGACTGAGGCTGCGGCAGGCTGATGCTGAGGCAGGCTGAGGCTGAGGCTGAGGTTGATGCAGGCTGAGGCTGAGGCAGGCTGAGGCTGAGGCTGAGGCCGACGGCAGACTGAGGCTGAGGCTGAAGCAGGCTGAGGCTGAGGCAGACGCAGGCTGAGGCTGAGGCTGAGGCAGGCTGATGTTGAGGCAGGCTGAGGCTGAGGCTGAGGCTGATGCAGGCCGAGGCTGAGGCAGGCTGAGGCAGAGGCCGAGGCTGAAGGCAGACTGATGCTGAGGCTGAAGCAGGCTGAGGCTGAGGCTGAGGCAGGCTGAGGCTGAGGCAGGCTGAGGCTGAGGCTGAGGCAGGCTGAGGCTGAGGCTGTGACTCCGACTGCCGTTGCCACTGCGACTGTCGTCGCGAATGCGACTACGATTGCGAGAACAGCAGAAGTCTACAGCTGGATTCTTATCTGAATCTCAAGGGGAACGCTTCCAGGTATGCTCCTACACATCGCTGTTAGGTTGCTTTGCCAGGATAATATGGCTCGAAGGATGCACCGCGGGCATGGCGGAAGAAACTGCATTTGATCTTTGAGGCGTTTTGCTTAACAGCCTTGTACGCGGATCCACAGCCGTACGTGCTCCACCATACGCGTGACCAGTTGAACGTGATCCTCAGTGCACATTTTGACGTCTCGATGGGTGGAGTTCCGAAGACGGTCGATTTGGAGTTCTTCAGGAAATGGGAGACTCACATGGGCACTTGCACACAGGAGTGGTCCGACTTCACGCACGTCGGCATCGAACACGTGACGAGAGCAAACGGCATCTACACGCACCAGGAGAAGGACGTGGCATCTTTCAGGAACATCGACAATAAGTTTTACGCTGAGTTGCGAGACGAGCAAAAAATCAGCGAGGAGGCGAAAAGTCACTATTACTCTCCTGGGCGGCGTCGCCGAGCTCTGCCTCGCAATGCCCGCCATAGATAGGTGTTCACGTACGAGCACGTCAGCGACACGGAGCCGGCCCAAGAGCACAGGACCTGAAGCGTTTCAGTTTTGTCTTTCGCTGGATCCGCCAGCACAAGGCCGGCATCTTGTTCAGGAGACTGCCAGGGCGCCTAAGGCTGGTTGGAGTGACAGGCGCAGCTTTCAAAGCGATTCCGGAAGAGTCGTCTGGACTTGCGCTCCGCAGTTGCGTCATTCTCCTCAGCACGGACTGTGCCTCGACGACAGCATGTCCAGATGGAACTTGCAACGTCTTGGAGTTCCAGTGCAAACTCCAGCGCCGTGCATTTCGTTCGACATTCAGTGGCGAGCTGACCGGTTTGGTAGACACTTCGGAGATCTTTCTGGTCATCCAGGCTTGCCTCCACCAGATCTACCACGTCTGCAAGGCCGCAGCCAAAAGCTCGACGGACGACCTGGACAGTGGACGGCTCCAACCCCCAGTCTACGCAGCAATCGATGCCAGGAACGCGTTCGATTGCTTAGCTGCCACAGTCGCTGAAACTGCACGTTCTGTCTCTGGTACAACGCGTGCAATGTAGCACAGTGCGACGTCTTTTCTGGACGGACACGAGGGATATGCTGGCAAACGGCCTTAACAAGGGATCCGTCCCTCGTGACCAGTCGATCTCTGTCAGCAGAACATGCAAATACCGCGCGACACACGTCACGGCCAACGCGGTCTTTGTGAACGGCCGCAAGCAGATTGCAAATCACAACTTTTGTGAACGGTCAAGACGCCGCAGTAGACAGCCGTGGGCATAGCGCATGCGGCGAAGACCACACCAGCGGCAGCTTGACTGGCAACGGCTACTGAGCTAAAGGCACAAAAATGTGTCTGCGGGCGCACCTCCGGAGCCAAAGGCATAGAAATGTGTCTGCGGTTGCAACCTCTGAGCAACGGCATTGGGAAGTGCCGCGCTTTCTTCTGAAGGTGAGCGTGGGTGGCCACAATAACCATCCACAAAAGCAAGTCTATAAACACGCCGGCGGTGCTTTTGAGCGCCAAGTTGCATATGCGTGCGTTTTCGTACCTGATTGTTGCATCCTGTGGCTTCGTTTTCGGACAGGACGCTTTTTCAGTATACGCATCCCTCCGGAAATGTTGGCAATAATACATGATACGCACTTGCATTGACCAAGCCGGGTGATGCATGGGCGAGCTCACGAATTCGCTACGACCTGTGCCTCCCGGGCACAACTTGCGAAGATTTCTTCTTTTATGAGACAGCCGGAACTGATCCACAGCGACAGCCCAGGAGGAGAGTTGAATGGGGGCAGTTGATTCGCATTTCTTTTTTTCTGTGTGCGTTCCGTCGCCTATGGGCTCAGACGGGCCAGTCAAAACGACCGCAAAGCAAACAGCAAAGCCTATTGCCAAAAACCTTTCCTGTTTACCTTACATTCCATGTACTCTACATCTTGATATTCGCGCCCTCTGGCGGTCGAGGTCTCCTCCTCCCTCCTGTTCCCTCCTCCTCCTCCTCCTCCTCCTCCTCCTCCTTCGCCTCCTCGTCCTCCTCCCGTCGCTCCTCCGCCCCTCCCCGTCGCTGTGAGGCCCCGCCCGCCGCGGCGGGCCAGGCAACTCCGCGTCGGTCCGCGCCGCGGGGCTCCGGCGCGCCCGCCCCGCCCGCGCGGCTCAGGGCGCGGCCGCTGGTGGCCGCCGCGGAGGGGGGCCCTCTGAGAAAGGCGCGCTCGGGGGGCGACGATGAGGGGGCCTCGATGCGCCTGCGCTGAAACGCCACACGCACCGTAGTCAAAGCGTCCACGTCGATATTTCGCGTGTTGGCTCAGCGCGTTGGCCCACGTGTCGGCGAACGCGTCGCGCCATGCCCGCGTTTTCAGTCTACGTGTTGAGCTCCGTATGAGCACGGTACGTGTTGCTGCGTATCGGGGGGGGGCAACGATAGGGGGCGATGTCGGCCACGCTCAGAAGGGGGGTACGGGGAGGGGGGAAGGCTTCTTAGAAGCACCCGTGCTTCCTCGACGGTGCTGGCCCGACATCTATCGATGTAGGGTCGGCGCCTTCTAGCCGCGGTGCCGTGCTGCTGTCGCTCCATCTTTTCGGATTATGCTGCGCCTCTGCTGATCCATGGTCGCCACCATCATCAGCATCATTATCGTCATTCGCATTACCATCATCCTAACCGAACCCCCTCACACCGAACATCGCACCATCACCATACGCATCGTCAGCAGCATTGCCACCACCTGCTGGATCGTCATCCTCACACATCGCACCCAGTGCAAGCACAATCATCCTCACAACCACCATCGCCATCGCCACCACCATCCACATCGTCATCGCAACCTCCTCCTCGTCCTCACCATCCCTGCCCCCCCCGCACAGGTCAAGCAGGAGGTCGCCGCGGTGCCGGTGCCCGAGGTGGGCCGGCGGGGCCCGGGTGCCGCGGGGAGTGGCCGGGCCACGGGCGGCCCCCGGGTTGGGCCCGCCCCAGGCACGGCCGGCCAGGGGCCGTCCGTCTCACCCCATTCGGCGGCGAGCGGGGGGGGGGTCGGCTTCGACGACATCGGCGATGCATCGGCGACGCCGGCCTGGAGGACATTGGGCTCCACATCGAGCCGCATCGCCGATGCATCGACAATGCAGCGCGATCCTCCGACCCCATCTGTGCTCGAAGCCCATCGAGGAGGACTGGAAGTGGCGGGGGGGAAATGAGGAGAAGGCCTTCTCGGAAGGCGGCGGGACTTTCAAAAGCCCTCGCGCCTTCTGAGCAGTTTTCTGTGTTTTCGGGGAGGGCCCGGGGACTTTTGAGCCTTCCGAGAAGGTCCAGCCCTGCTCATTTCCCCCCTCGCTCGCCGTCAGCCCATCCCCCAGCGCACTGCCCCACACGCAGCCCTGGCGAAAAAGGAGAGCCCAGACATCTCGTGCCCGAGAGTTGTTGGACCCCCGTGCCCGGTCATCACCGGGCAGCCCCAGCTGCCCGAAGGTCCTGGCGGGCAAGCCGGCCGCCAATATTGGCGTCCTTAGCTGCCTCGATACGCCCAGTTTGAAACGCAATACGTGCCGTGAAACGTCCGTGTCAATACGTTCCGTGTCGGCTCCACGTATTGGCCCATGTTTTGGCGAACGCATCGCGTCGGACCTACGTTTTCAGTCTACGTGTTGCGTTCCGTGTCAGTACGCTGCGTGCTGCGTGTTGCGTATAGGGGCAGCTAAGTTAGCGTCCATCGAAAGAGGAAGGAGGACCCATACAGGTACCCGTCGCCCGTTTTCCGCTTTTTCGGCCTCCTGGGATGCCCTCGTCGCCACCGCTGGATTCGCTTCGAAATTCTGGTCAGAACGCATCCTGGGAGAGGTCCAGGGGAGTGGCGGTATCGATACCTGTTTGTTTCCCTTATTTTGGCAACTCCACCTTGGGCATCGGAATTCATTCAGATTTTTATGTCGGTTCCATTCTTCGGTCGCACCACGCTTTCTGTCACAGCTTCTGGCTCGTTTCGGTCACAACTTCGGCCGCGCTGTGTTCTCGGTCAGAACTTCGGGTTTGTTTTTGGGTGCCATACGACTCGGGACACGACTTGGGGCCTGCTTGAACAGATTTTCGGTCACTTGCTGCGCCGATGCATTGGGGCGCCCGTCTCGCTGATCTTTCCCTGGCACTTCGCCCCCCAAGGACCTCTTCTTGTTGTTGCTCTTCCGCCTGTCCCGAGATGGCTTTCGGCAGTCGAGTCTTCCGTCAAAGACTGGCACCCGATCCCACATCAGGCTTGTGGCTTCGTGGCCAACCGACGCAGCCGCGGTGTGCGGCGATAGTATACACATTGTTCAGTTCTAAGTCTTTGGGATTTTTTTTGTTGATTTTTGGGGGGCTAAGATCCTTTTTTGTCTAATTGTTCTATCCTGGGCCTCTTCCTGGCCACTAGGGGGCCAGGAACAGTTAGCAACGAGCACAATTAGAAATGAGCACGATTAGAAATGAACGACGTGCAGGCCGCGCGCACGCGGTGTGCTTCTGCGCCGAGCAGCGCGACGAGTTTCCGGCGGGAAGCTGCTGGCCCCTGACGGTGGCGCGCCTCTCGGGCATCACACCACCCCGACAGGGCCGGGGATGCGCACCCGTCGTGGCGTATCGGTTGGGCCCCTCACCCCGTGAATGAGTGGCTCATTTCTCATTCTTCGAGAGTTCTTTGATTTTTTTGGGGCCGAAATCCTCTCATTTCTGATTATTCTGTCCTGGGCCTCTTCCTGGCCACTAGGGGGTCAGGAACAATTATAAGCGAGCACAATTAGAAATCAGCACGATTAGAAATGAACGACGTGTAAACGTTGAGTTCCCAAGTCTTTTTTTGTTCTTGGCTCATCTCAGTATTCGGTTTATTGTTCTCAGATGCTCCCTGGCAGATCTATGCATCCGCATCGTCCCCCTCCTCATCCTTGCTACCTGTCTCTGCCTCAGTATCACGATCGATTCGACCTCCCTCGCCTGTCATCCACCTCATTGTCACTGTCATCCTGAATCATTATGCGTAAGGGCTTCGCCCCATGCCGCCGGCCCCCGGTCTCGGACAATGGGAGATGCAAAAGCTAAATCATGAGGTCTGGGCGCCGCCGTGAAGCAGTGTCGGGACCTGTTTGTTTTTCGACCCTGACCCTACGGATATGCGTGAGGGGTACCGCCGAATTTCAGAAATGTGGCAAATCCCCTGTGTTTTTGGACCGTGACCCTACGGATCTGCGTGAGGGGTGTAAATTTGTACCCCCCCAGCAATTCAGACAACACACTCAGGGCGCGGTAAAAATGCTTGTTTTGGGCCTCCCCCCCTCGCGCGGTCCATCAACAAGGAACAGTAAGCAGCAAGAAGTCAACAAGGAACAGTAAGCAGCAAGAAGCAGAACTGTAACAGTGGAAACTGGAAGCTGCAACTGGTACAGGAAACTGCGAAGCTTCGTCCTACAGCCTGGTGGCCCCACAAGGGGGCTGGCGGATCTTTTTATCCCTCGCAGCGGCAGGCCTCCACGAACATGGGCTGCTGTGGTTTTGATTATCTCGCGACTCGTATCTTGTCTCAGCCGGAGACTGGATGGGCACTGTTTCAGCTTCGCGCATAAGGTAACAATCAGGGAACATCACTGTTCGGACGGCTGATCCGAACTCGGACGGCTGATCCGAACATCTTGGTGTGACCATTCCCGAGAGCGGTGCGATCGCTGCCCAGAGCCGTCGGTCTCCCGACCCGCCTGCGACCCGCGGCCCTCCACGTCCTTTCAAGATATGGTCCCGTGCTGTTTCCCTCGGGTGCCTTGGTATTTGTTTTTTTTGCTGCCTTCTTCGGGTTCCTTGGTCTTGGTTCTATGCTGCCTGCCTCGGGGCGCCAAGCAATGCCAAGCAACGATAAGCCTCGCCAAGCAACGCCAAGAAATGCAATGCAAAGCAATGCCAGGCAATGACACCTAGGAAGCGTTTCCGAATTGGGGTCGCGCCGGGTTAGCTCCCCCCCTTCCCTGGCGAGTCTTGCCTGATCCAGGGGCAACGATAGGGGGGATAGGCATAGGGGGGGATGCATCGACCCCAAATCGCCCATTGATCGCCGATATGGGCCCGATACCGATAGCCCCAACCTGCCCATGAACGTGCGTATTCACCACCCGGGGCATATCGCCGATCTATCGGCGATGTATCGCCGATTCCAGGTCGATGCATCCCCCCCTATGCCCATCCCCCTCTTTCGTGGCCCCTCACCGATCCACGCCGAGCGTGAGTAGCCATTGGCTCGAGCCGCCCGTCGCTGCCCCCGCACGTCGGGCCCCGGGGCCATGCCAGGCAGATGCCCGGGCCAGGCTTCGACTCGGCCCGCGGAGCTGCCAGGAGCTCGCGTCGGTTGCAGCGACGGCCCACGCAGCGGCCATCGGAACGACGCGCCGGCAGCCCGGAGGGCAGCTCCTCCTCCGAAGAAGACAGCGAGCAGCCTCCGAGGGCAGCCACGGCAGGAGTGGAGCTGCCCTCGGGGGGCAGAAGGGACACCTGGATCCAGCGCCGCTTGAAGGAGGCGCTCCTCCGAGATGCGAGCGGCCTGTCGACGGAGGAGGAGCAGGAGCTGCAGCGCAGCTTCAAGAGCCACTTCGACCTCCTCTACCACATCGCTGAGAAGGGCGAGCGGAGCGATCGCAACGACGTGGACGTGCGGAAGAGGATGGCCGGGCGATACGGCAACATCATGATCGTCTCGGCCCTGATCTTCACGGTGGCCGCGGAGGGGTTGTTGGAGCCCTCCGACCAGATCCTGAAAGCTCCTCTGTTCCAGAGGGAGGTATACGGTATCTTCATGGGGCTGGCCTTCGCCTTCACCCTGGCCGGGGTGCTCTGCGCCGCCGTCATGCTCGGAACGATCGCCATCATGCCCCAGGCCCTGTCCAGGTGGTATTTCCAGCACACCGCGATCCTCCAGAAGGCGCCGATCATGTGCGTCATGGTGGGCTGCGTATTCCTCTGGGTCGCCGTGTCCGCGCTGACCTGGATCAACTTCGGGTGGCTCGCTGGCTCCGTGCTGTGGAGCGTCATGGTGATCCTCGGCTTCCCGCTCCTCCTGAACTACCTATTCGTTATGAGGGGGATGCATCGCAGGATCCGCGAGGAGGAGAGCATCGTTCCGCCGAGCTTTTGAAGGCTGACTGCGGCGGACTGCATGCCCGCTCTGCGATCCTCCCCCCCTCCATCTGTCAGGGCAGGGGCAACGTTAGTGGGAATAGGCTCAGGGTGGATGCCCGATAGTCTACCCTACCCAGGACCTTTAGGTTTCGATCTCGGGTGGCTTTCGCCGATCGATCGGCTATGTAGCGCCGAATCGCCAAAACCAGATCAGTGCTTTTTCCCATGGCGGGTCCCCTCCTGAAGCTTCCCGCCCTCTCTGCGCAGAGCTGCGCAGAACGGCGCCGGTCCCTCTTCCTTTGTCCTTCTTGTCTGGCCGCTCCACGTCGGACTGCTTCTCTTCCGAGCGCCCCCGTTTTCTCCTGATCGACCTTCTATTATACTCCCTTCACCTTCCCCGCCCCCCCTACATCTCACCCCTTCGGCAGCTCCATCTACAGTGGTTCTATGCGGTCACATGTGCCTCTCTCCCCCGACAACGTGTGCAGCCGTTTACGCGCGCATGAGCTTGTCTTGCGCACATGTTTTTGAATCGGAGCGTCTTCGGCAATTCAAGCTGGCATTCCCGCTGCAGCCCTGGCCACATTTCTGACTCCCTCGACGCTCTCGCTTCATCGCGGGCCGCAGTCTTCTTTGAAGTGATTCGAACATTGGACCGCCCGCGGTCAGCTGAATCGCATTCCCGTTGCAGCCCTGGCCACTTCCCGGCCACCCCCCCGCAGGCTTCCGTCCGACGGGGCGGTGCTCTCGCCCCAGCGCGGGCCATCTTCTTAGATCCGATCAGTACCTGACTTCGTATGAGCCCCCCCTCCCTGCTGCTGCCCCCCCTCTCAGTCTACAACGGCTCATTGGACAGGCAGCAGTGGCCGAGGCCCTGTGACTGCCATGTGGGGATCAAGGTATTCGAGGACACCCCAGTCGGTGGATCGAAGGGGATACGCGGCAATCGTAAGGGATGGGTGGGATGGATATGATGTCAGATGTGGCGCGAGCGCGCTTAGCTTGCACCCCTCCCGTCCCCTCCATCATGCCCTCTGCTCCGCTTCCTTCTGCTCCCTTCTCCCTCGCCCTCTCCTCCTCTGATCCCCCCTGCTCTCCTCTTCCCTTGTCACACACGCCCCCTCCTGCTCCCTGTTCCCTGTTCCCTTCCCACCTCCCTCCTCTTCTCTTTACCTCCCTCCTTTCCTCCTCTCCTCCACCCTCGTCCCTACTCCCTCCTTCCCCTTCGTAGTTCCCAGTTCCCCTTCTTTTCCATCCTTTCCCAACGGCGGCTATGACTATCACAACACCGACAACGGCGGCGACGACCACAACAACGACGTTCGCGACGTCGACGCCACCGCCAAGGATGCTGACAACGACGTGCACGACGACTGCGACGCCCACGACAACGACGACCTCTACTGCGAGGATGACGACGTCCGCGACGACGACGGTGGCGACGCACATAATCTCCCACGACGGTGGCGTCTGCGGCGACGACGTCGAGGACGGCAACGATGCCGACGACGCCAGCACGGCGAGGACGCGCACGACGGAGCCCACGACGATGGTGCCCACAACGACGACCATGACGACGACGACGCCGACGACGACGACGACGACGACGACGACGACGACGACGACGACGACGACGACGACGACGGGGCGCCGACGCCGCCGGTGGCTTCGAGGGGTTGGCCGCAGGCGGCTCCGCCGGCCCCGCCGCCAGCAGGCCCCGCGTCGCGAGCCGCTGGGCAGCCCGCCAGTCGCCGCCGCCGTCGCCGCCGCCCGCGTCGTCGTCGTCGTCGTCGTCGTCGTCGTCGTCGTCGTCGTCGTCGTCGTGGGCGCCTTCGTCGTGGGCTCCGTCGCGGGCATCGTCGCCGTGCTGGCGTCGTCGGCGTTGCTGCCACCGCCGCGTCGTGGACCGCGTCGTCGCCGCCGGCGACAAGTTGCGGGCGGTATCGTCACCTCGCCCTGGGGGAAGCTCGAAGAAGAAAAGACGCCATGAACAGAAACTTTGGCGATCCGCGCGGATTTCTTGGGTCCGCGCCTGGGCCCCCTTGGTGGCGTCTCCGGCGTCAACCCTGGCGCGCTCCGCGCGCCAGGGAGCGGGGTCCAGCGCGAATCCAAGAAATCCGCACTGAGCGCCAAAAGTTCATGTTTATGCGGTTGTTTATTATTCTGTGTTTTCCCCTGGTACGCTGTGGACGTCGTAGTAATGTCTAGCGCAGATCCAGGAAATTCGCTCGGAGCGTTGTGCTGTTTTTTCTTCTCCCAGCAGCGGGCCCTGGGGTTTCTCGCCGTCTGCGGGCTCTCGGGGCCCTCCACGGGCCCTGGGACTGTCAGAAAACGGCTCAGGATGAAGACGTCGTCCTGAGGGAAGGCGCCAGGGTCCAGGACCCGTATCCTTTAGGACCCATTTCCCCAATGCGAACTTGGCCGCCGTCTTTGCTGTCGTCGTCGTCGTCGTCATCGATGTCGTGTTTGTCGTCGTCGTCGTCCTCGTCGTCATCGTCGTCGTCGTCGTCATCATGGTCGTCGTCGTCGTCATCATCATGGTCGTGGTCGTCATCGTCTTCGTCGCTGTCGTCGCCGTAGTCGTCGCCGTCGTCGTCGTCGTCATCTTGGTCGTCGCCGCCGCCGTCGTCGAAGATCGAAGTGCTATGGCATCGGGATCGCCGAGGATCGAGGAGAGGACTTCACGAGGCCTCCGGGGACCTCCTCAGGCCAGGGGGGACTCCTCAGGAGGAAAAAAGTCACACACAGACGCAAATAATCACCGATTCCAAGGAGAATGTGAGAAAGTATGGGAAGTGGGGGGGGAAGACGAACACCAAGGAAATATGGGAGCAGATGGGGAATCCTGAGATTTGTGTCTATCTGTTTGTGCTTCCCTGGGCCCCTCTAACTCCGAGGTTCAGGGTGTCTGGGCGCCTTCGTCGTGGCCTCTGTGTCTCGGCCCCCTCGCCTCCCGCGGCGGCGTTCCGCCTGGAGGCTCTGGGCAGAACGCGCCTCGGGAGATGTGGGGAGGTTGAGTTTGAGGGGTCGACGTCGTCAGAGGGGGAGAGGGGGGACCCCCAAACGGTGTGGTGGCCACACCGTGTGGGGAGTCGGTGGGGATTCGGGGTCACCGCACGGTTCGGGGACTCGTGTCCTTCTCCGAGGATGTCTTGGGCGACAGGGGCCTCCCGGGTCCCAGGACCGTGAGGTGACGGACCGTGCGGTGAGGCCTCTCGGGGTTCCGAGGTCACCGCACGGTCTGTCACCACACGGTTTCGGGCCGCCCAAGGAGAGGGGATGAGCGTGAGTCGAAGATGAAAAGACGCCATCAGCATAAACTGGTGGTGCTTTCCGCGAATTTCTCGGATCCGCACTGGGCCAGCCTGGCGCGCTCCGCGCGCTGGGGAGGGTGGCCTGGCTCAGATCCAAGAAATCTGCGCGGACCGTCGAAAGTTTATGTTTATGCCGCTTCTTCTTCCTCTAGCGAGGGTGGACAGTGCAGGAGGTATGGGGAGGGTTTGGATGTCCTGTCCCCCAACCATCCTGTGGTGTTGGGTCCTCGCTTGCAAGAGACAGCGCCCCGCGTCACTTCTTCATCCGTCCTCCTCCCGCTCCTCCCTCATCCCATTTCTACCTGTGCCCTCCGCATGTCCTCCTTGTTGTCATCATCACCGTCACCAGCAGCATCACCATCATCACCATCATCAGCATCATCAGCATCATCATTGTCGTCATCATCATCAACATCAGCATTATCATCATCATCACCACCATCATCATCATCATCATCATCATCATCATCAGTATCGTCATCGTCATCGTCATCATCATTATCATCATCATTATCATCATCATCATCATCATCATCATCATCATCATCACCGTCTCTCGCAACCGTTGACGCGTCACCCAAACGCCCCCGCGCCCACCACCACCCCTCGGGCGCGACGGCTACACGGAGACGGTCCCGTTCCTGAGGGTGGGAAGGAGGGGGGTGGCACTGCACCCATACTCCACCTGAAGCCCTCGATTAGGTTGGGCCTGTCTCCCCACAGGCAGATTTTGGACGACAAATGAAACAGATTCCAAAAATGCCCCAAAAACAACTATTCAAAACATCGTCCCTATATTTTTCTTTATTTTTGAATATTCCTCCTGTAGAGGGACAGGCACGACTTAAGCCTTCGAGGAAAGGGGGGCGGGGCCTCTCGGCAGGTAACGATGTACAGACCGTAGACAGCGTACACTGCTCGTAATTTTGCAAGTGGAATACTTTTCGAAGAAGCAAAAACGCCGTAAATATAAACTGTTGGCGCTCCGCGCGCTTGGATCCGCGCCTGGGCCCCCCTGGCGGCGCCTCCGGCCTGGTCCCCCCCCGGCGGCGCCTCCGGCGCCTTCCCTGGCGCGCTCCGAGCGGGGTCCAGCGCGAATCCAAGAACTCCGCACGGAGCGCCAAAAGTTAATGCTTATGCGGTTCTTTATTTTTCTATGGTTTCCCTGATGCGCTGTGGACGTCGTAGTAACGTCTGGAACATACAGTGCTGCACATGATTTGGATGCTTATGTTTCAGCGCTGGTGCAATAGACGTAGTATCTGATGTAAGGATTTACTCCTAGACCGTGGTCCGTAACAATATCATGCTGGATCTCCACGGGCAGCCCTTGACTCAGATGTCGGTTCTCGAGGGTGCTTCGGACGTCGTCGTCGATGGTTCGTGCACTCGCTCGCCGATTCGTGATATGTCAAGGGCTGCCTATGCGGGAGTTTGTCTTGCCCCAGGCTCTGAGGAGGTCGTGGCACGTTTCCGTGGGCCAGTTTGGCCCAGCTTACCGCAGACTCCCTAAGCAGGAGAACAGATGGCTATCAGTGCTCATGTCTTCCTCGTACGTAGTGACATGAATGTGCACTCTGACTGCCTCGGCGTTGTGCATTTCCACAACCAGACCCCCTCACAGCAGCTCCGCGGCAAAACGAAGTATGTTGGCCTGAGGAGGGGCTTTTTTGCAATGCGAAGGTGCTCGCCATGTTGGCATGGCAAGGCACGCCAAGGCGCATTGCAGTGCTGAGGTGATCGAAGCGTTGCCTGATGCCGAGCGTAGGAGCGCAAACGGGAACTTCTTTGCTGATAAGTGTGCTAAGGAGGCCCTTTCTATGTAGCCGCAGGGGGGTCCCGATGTGTTGGCCGATGTTGCACCTTGAGTTGCCAAGGTCCGCGCGGTGGCCCGCATGATAGGGGAGCTTGCCCCAGTTTCCTTGTGCCCAGTGTCCCGAACAAAAATAGAGGGTCCAGATGCCTCGGCATATGAGTGCTGAGCGCTGGCACGCTTGGACCGCTGTACCTTGCGCGCCTGGCACCTTCATGTGTCATGCTTGCCACAAGCGTGTGTGCCACACGTCCGCTGCCCGCCTCGAAATGCGTGGGTCTCTCCTGGGCGGCGGGCTTACTTCAAGTTCTGAGTGATGGTGAGCATGGTGATGACTTGGTCTGTACCCGATTTTCGCCAGAACACTCTCTCGTCTTCTGCCGCCGCTGTGGAGCGCACAGCACAGATCGCCGCAGTGGGCTTCCCGAGGAGCGTGGCCGTGGCCGCTGCGGAGTCATCGGCTGGCAAGTCGTGGTGTTCCACGTTCTGGGTGCCAGTGCTGTGCAGCAGATCCTTCTGGCCACGCCCAGATAGCTCGGTCGGTGGCCCTGGTGCCACAGCTGGTGATCCTCGACGCTCGGCTGCTGTTGCTCGAGGCTGTGCAGGTGGCCCTCGTAGCGCAACTGGTGGTTTTCCAAAGTGCGGATGGTGGGCCTCACAGCTCAGCTGGAGGCTCTCGAAGCTCAGCTGGTGGTGCTCGTAGCCCTGCTTGTGGCTGTCGTGGCTCAGCTCGCGGCCCTTGTAGATCAGCCTGTGGCTCTCGGAGTTCAGCAGGTGGCCCTTGACGCTCTTCTGTTGGCTCACGTAGCTGTGCTTGTGGTCCTCGGTGCTCAGCTTGTGGTCCTCAAAGATCGCCTGATGGCCCTGGTAGATCTGCGAGTGGCTGTCGTAGCTTCGTTGGTTGCCCTCGAAGCTCAGGTTGTGGCTCTCGTAGCTTAGCACGTGGTCCTTTTCCGTAGGAGGAGTAGTCGCAGCAATTCGATTTCCCCTTGAACTTGTACTTTCCCTTCGGTGCCCCCTTGTAGTACAGGGTGGGCTCGGCTTCGAGGGACCCCGCAGAGTCGTCGCTAGCGAAGTCCCAGTACTCTGCCTGCCCAATTTCGAATTACCAGTCGGCGTTGTCCTCCTGGTCGCTCTCCTCGTATTCCACGTCGCCCTCCTCATCCTCCTCATCGCACTCGTCGTCCCCATAGACGATCTTCTCTGACAGCAGCGGTTCCCTCTGGAGATCCGACCACAAATCTGAGGGAGGTGGGACCAGTTGGAGTCATTCTCGCCCGCCCCCGCCTGTGATGTAGTCGCTCTGGGGGCCGATGTAGCCCTGGTGGTCTTGCTGGTCCCCGTGTTGGGCGGCGTCGCCGCACTTGTCGCCGAGCTGGTTGCCGTGCTGGTCGCCGTACTGGTCGTAGCTCTGTTGCTGCTGCTGCAGTGGGACCTCCACGACGATGTACTGTATCGGCTGATCTATACGTCTGGTGCCGATCTTCTTGGTTGCGTATTTGGTGTAGTACTGGTGATGGTTCTCGTCTTCCGGCTGCCTGCTACGCGCTACGCAGCTCATGGTTGCCTATTACGCCACTCATTATCGTACTTGGGTTGCCTTTAGCGCAGATCGTACCTGGACGCCCTCGCGAGGGCGGCCGTGGCAATGGTAATGATGTCGTCGGGTCGAGGCTGTATTCTATGCTGGACGTTGCTTCCCACTCGTTTATGGGCCGCCCTTGCTGGGGCCCGTGTTCATTATGCGCTTACGGTCACGGCACACTTGTCGGTAGGTCTCCACCAAGGTGGTCGGACCTCGTAGCCCTTAGGTAATATTGAGGGTGTCCGCCTGGTGGGTGATGTTGTAGTCGCGATTGATCACCTTCTCGGGATACACCCGCCTGCCGATCGCGGCTGACGCGCTGAGGCTCCCCCCCCCCCAAGGGGCGCGCGTGCGGCCGGGCGCTGCTCCAGGGGCTAGTTCGGGGGATAGAGTCCCCGCAAACGGCCTTCATCCGCATCCTCATCCGCCTCATCATCCCCATCAGCAGCACCACCATCACCATGACGATCACCATCACTATTACCACCACCACCATCACCACCATCATCGTCATCGTCACCATCGTCGCCGCCATCATCATCGTCGACATTATCAACCTCATCATCGTCAACATCAGCATGATCAACATCAGCATCCGCATCATCATCATCATCATCATCATCATCATCATCATCATCATCATCATCATCATCATCATCAGCATCATCATCATCAGCAGCAGCATCGCCGTGATCATCTTCACCATCATCACCATCAGCATTGTCATCAGCTTCATTGCCGCCAACATCTTCGGAATCCCCATGGCCATCGGCCGCAATATGGCACAACCATCACATGTTTCGTGGCTCCGTAGGAGGCCCCGCCGAGAGCGCCAGTGGCACCGCCCGCATGGCGCAGCCTCTTCCGAATCGGTATATAACCATCACATTTCTCACGCCCCAGGAAAAATCAAATCCAATGGCAGCCCCCGCTTGCCGTACCCCCTTCCGATCCTGCGCACTCCGCAAACGCTTCGCTGCCCCATAGAGAACCCCACCGAAGGCTTGTCTGGCATCGCCCACATGGCGCACCCGCTTTCGATCCAGCACACACCTCTTACGCTTGGTGGCCACATAGGGAGCTCCGCCGAAGTCCCCAGTGGCAGCGCCCGGATGGCGCACCAGTCTCCAATTCGGCGCACACACATCACGCGTCTCGTGGCCCCACAGAGCTGCACCGAAGGCTCCAGTGGCTGTGCCCACATGGCGCACCCGCCTACGATTCGACAAGCCCCTCATGCCCACACCTTTCGTGACACCACTGGGGGCCCCACCGAAGGCCCCAGTGGCAGCGCCCGCAAGGTGTACCCGCCTCTTATTCGGCACACCCTTCACACGTTTCGCGGCCCCACAGGGCCCCACCGAAGGCCGCAGCGGCAGCGCCCGCATGGTGCCTCCCCGCCCATTTCGACGCACCCCTCCCATGTTCCAGGGGGCCAACCGAAGGACCCAGACGCAGCGGCCTGCAAAGCGTCACATCGCCTAATTCGACACGTTTCGCACGTTTCGTGACCCCACAGAGGGCCCAAACGAAGACCCCAGAGGCAGCGTTCACATGGTGTCACCTCGACAAATTCGACACTCGTTTCGCACGTTTCGTGACCCCACAGGGGGCCCAACCGACGGCCCCAGAGGTCGCGCCCGCATGGCGTCACCTCGCCCATTTCGACACACGGTTCACACGTTTCGTGACCCCACAGGGGGCCCAACCGAAGGCCCCAGAGGCAGCGCCCGCATGGCGTCACCTCGCCCATTTCGGCACACGTGTCGCACGTTTCGCGACCCCACCGGGGGCCCAACCGAAGGCCCCAGAGGTAGCGCCCTCATGGCGTCACCTTGCCCATTTCGACACACGTTTCACACATTTGGTGACCCACCTTCATCCCACCTGCTCTGCGGTACTGACAGTTGCATGTTGCTAGGCCCGTCAAAACAATTGTTGGTATCGGAGCTCTGGACGGTGTCCAGCCACTGGGGGGCGAGGTCGCCGCCTGCCTCGAGAGCGGCGTCGGGAGGCGTCCGCCCTCCGGTGCCCGCAAAGGCCCACGACTCGGAGGCCACCAAACGGTGCGGTGACAACGTATCGCTTAACCCGGCTGTCTCCGCGCCGTTGGTTCCGACGCGCGGCAATACGTCTTGGGGAGGGCGCCTCGGCCACCAGGGCAAACGCCGCCTCGGACGCGGTGGGTTCGCCGTGGGTTTGCCGTAGTGCCGGCGTCGTCCACTTGAGCCCGTCGAGAGCAAACGGCGCGGCGACAGCTCCCATGTTTCCCTCCCTGAACCTTCGGCGGG
>CAUYUJ010021103.1:122157-144619 GCA_963575745.1 Prorocentrum cordatum | reverse complement strand
GTGGCGACGAGGGCCTCCCAGGAGGCCCGAAAGGGGAAAACGAGGGAAGGGTAGCAGTATGGGTACCCTTTCCCTCCTCCGAATAATGCCGGCAGCCACCCGCGGAGCTCACAAGCAGAGGACGGCGCCGAGGCGCTCCGCCTTGAGGCGGCGCGGGGGGAGCCCGGCGCGACGGCGGCCCAGAGGCCTCAGGCCTCGGCCTGGACCACGGCGGCGGCCTCACCAGGACGGGGAGCGAGAGCAGGCGGCGGTGGGTGGGGTGGGGGAGGGGGAAGAGAGGGAACGGGGGAGGAGGGAGAAGGGGGCAGGGACGAGCTAATTAGGCTCTCTCGCGTCATATCAGACGTCCCACCCCTCCCTCCCATCCCTTACCATGGCGTAGATCTCCCCTCGATTCGCACAGTCGGATGTCGCAGCATGGCACAGCATTACATGGCATAGCATGGTGTTGAAGATCAACGCCTGGCATAACACAGCATGGCGTGGCGACGCCCCAAAGTGGGGGGAGCTTCCGCGCAGGGGGCAGGGAGAGAGAGAGAGAGAGAGAGGAGCGAGGGGAATGAGCCTGGGCCGGGGAGGATGAAGACTCAGGGCTTGCATACATACAGACATGCATACAGACATAGAAAAGCACTACACAGATACAGTAGGATACATCTATATATATATATATATATATATATGTATGTATGCGTATATAAGGCCACGATGTTCAGCCCGCCAAGGCACAAGGGCTCACACTTCAGCACAAGACATGGCGCCCAACGACGCGTGCTGGTGTGAAGCTGCTCCTGCTGTCGAGGCGGCTTCCACCGCCGCCCCTCTCGCCTGGAGGCCCTCAGCGTGCTCTCCCGTCTCTGCCAGGGCCCCAGTGGTCTGGAGCTCCGATGGTCCCCGCGGTGGCCTCCACGAGTGAAGGGGCCCTGGGACACACAAAAATAAGTACACGCAGATGAAATGATTCCTCGTATGTTCCCATGTTTTCGGGGTTTTGTCTTCCCCCCCGCTTCCCTTATGTTCCCATATTCTCCAGGGGATCGACGATTAATTATGTCTGTGTTTTTTTCCCTCCTGAATGAGGGGACTGCGTGACGGCGCGGTCGCTCTGCCTCCAGATCGGCAGCTGGCCAGGATCGGTTCGAGTGACCAGCAGGCCGATGTAGATCATCAGTCAGATAGGTAGATGCAGATGTGGACCTTGATGCTGCTCCTCATGTAGATCATCCTCCGGATATCGCTCTGCTCCGCGCCGACGTAGCCGCTGACCGAAACACCGAGTGTTCGAGATGTCCGCGCCTGCAGCCACAAGGAAGGACGTGAGCCTGCCGTGGATGCGCGAGCAAGCACGCTGTCGAGCAGGCCCTTCAACAAGCGCTGTCGCTAAGCGGCCGGCGGCCGCCAGGTCCTGGAACCCCTTCGCCTCGATCTCGCATAAGAACTCCGCAGTGTCTGATTTCGAACCTCGCGGGAAGCGAGGGGGGCCCGTGGGAGGAGGCCCGATCCAGCGGCACTGCCTGTTCATCATACCTGTGGTGCCTTGAGGCGGCGCGCCTTGCGGCCAGAGTTGCCTTGCGAGCCGCCTTTTCGGTGGAGACGCCCAAAGAAGATGCTGGAGCCATGAGAGCACCTCGGTGACCCCACGTGCTGTATCTTCTGGTCCGCGAACGCAGTCTCGATTGCCACCCGCAACGTGTCCGAGCTCCAGCAGCGTAAGGTGTCCAGCATAGTAGCCAAGGAGCCAGCGGCAGACCTCCAGCTTTGTCAAGGCGCTCCGTGAGGAAGTCCATTGAGGTGGCCATGTCTTTATGGAACGAATGAACGAGATGAACAAACGAACGACCACCAATGCGGACAGCAGACCGGGCCTACTCGGGACCAGGTGCGTGAGGCCGTGGCCTCCAAAATACTGTGGTGTATAGTGAGGCATGCGTGCGAGACATAGCTAAGAAGCTGTGTGAAGCGGAAGGGGGGAGGAGGCGGGGGGAGGAGGGCATCCCGGGCTGGTGCCTCGCAGCCTGCCTGAGAAAAAGGAGGGCATCCGTGAAGGCCAGATCTTCATGGAAGGCGCCCGTGGCCGCGCCGCGAGCACGGATGTTCGTCAGTGCTCCGATGTGGCTCTGGGCCAGGTCTTACGCGGTCCGGCCATGGTCGCGTGCGCGGGAGATGAGAGGAGGCGGGTGGCAACGAGAAGGGGGGACCAGCTCAGGGGGGGAACATCGACCTGGAATCGGCGATACATCGCCGATAGATCGGCGATAGGCCCCCGATAGCGAATCCGCACGGCGATGGATGGGCGATTGCGGGTGGATGCATCCCCCCTGAGCCTACCCCCCTATCTTTGCCCCTAAGTAGTGGGGGCTGCCGAAGCTCTAGCCTTGAGCCAGGCTGCCGCACTCTGCAGAGCTAATCGCTGTGCCTCGCTGCCACACAGCCTCGCTGCGGCTGACCTGGAGCCAACATGGCCATAGAAGGAGGGATGGTGGGATGATGGGATGATGAGGATACGGTCAGGGACTGTTGGATAGCGTGTCGCGGCGGCGGCCCTGGCGAAACGCTATGACTTGCGAGTGGATAGCGTGTCGCTCCGCTCCACTCCCTGGCGCGGGAGGCTCGGAAAAGCTCGGGACGTAGACGCTCAGAGACCAGGAAGTGGATAGCGTGTCGCGCCGAAGTGCGGTGGGCCAGAACCAGCGGAGCGACACGCTAACCCAAAGTTCCCGATCGAAAGAAGGATGAAGAGGACAGCGGAGGGAGGAGGAAAGAGGCGGGGAAGATGAGTTCGAGGAGGGGAAGGAGGAGGGAGAAGGAGGCGCGGAGAGGAGAGAGGTCGAGGAGGAGGGGCAAGGAGGAGCAGCAGCTGGACCAGGAGGCGGAGCGTCCCCCAGGCCTCGCCCTGAGCCGGGGCAGCCTCGACCTGGGCCTCGGCCGCCTCGGCCATCTCCACGCTCTGCCTCCTGACCCGCTCGAACTGGCGTGCCTGGTCCTGCCTCTCCTGGGACCGCGGCGGTCTCCCGCCACTCCGAGGGCAGGGGGGGGCGAGGGCAGGGGGGGGCCGGGAGAGCAGCCAGCCCGACCGACAGTGCCTGGGCCCACAAACATAGCCGAGACGTTGCCCGGGGGGGGGCGGAGGAGGAGGTGGAGGTGGTGGTAGAAGTGGAGGAGGAGGAGGAGGTGGAGGAGGAGGGGGAGGATGAGGAGGAGGAAGAGGAGGACGAGGAGGGGGAGGAGGACGAGGTGCACGTGGGCTGCTCTTGTGCCCAACCAAGGTCGGCCTGGCTGCGCTGTGCAAATGTGGCCCCCATGTCCCTCCGTGGCGGGACCACCGCGCTCCTGCAGCTGGGCGGCCTGCAGCTCGGCGAACTCGATCTGCTTCTGCCTGTCGGCCTGCCGCTTCAACTTGACCTGTCGGCGACTTGCCTACCAGACCACCCCAACTCGACCCGAAGGCCCGAATCCCACCAGCCCTCTGGGCGTAGGTGGTTTAAGGAGTTTCCTATTCCACCCCTCCTTCTTCCCCTTCGGGGAGGGGTTCATCACTGTTCCCTATTAATATACACCCCCTCCCCCAGGCGACTGGGAGCCAACCAGGGTCAATGCGGGCACGCACCCCCCCCACACACCATCCTTTTTTAAAACAAAAAATCTGCCTCAAGTTCGGAGCATGCGCACCGAACCCGATGCGGCCTCCCCCCACCATGCCTGTCAAAAAACCGTATAGAGTAAGTACACTTGGCGGCGGCGGCGGCTGCGGTGGGGGCAACGGCTGCGGCGACTGCGGCGGTGGCGGCGGCGGCGGTGGCGGCGGCGGCGGTGGCGGCGGCGGCGGCGGCGGCGATTCGGCGGCAGGCGACGGCGGCGGCGGGCGACGGCGGCGGCGGGGGCGGCGGCGGGCGGCGGCGGCGGCGGCGGACGGCGGCGGCGGACGGCGGCGGCGGGCGGCGCGGCGGCGGCGGCGGCGGACAGCGGCGGCGGCGGCAGCGGCTGCGGCGGCGGCGGCGGCGGGCGGCGGCGGCGGCGGGCGGCGGGCGGCGGCGGCGGCGGCGGATTCGCCCCCAGTAGCTGCCCATCCAAAGACGACTGCTGAATATTCTGCGGCTCGGGCCAGGCTCGGGCGCTACGTATGTGTTGGGAGGGCGGGTGGGAGTGAGCGAGACGGCTTGCGGGCGGGGAGGGAGTCGTAACCCTTCCCCCTACCCCCTCCCCTGGACCTGGACAAGGGGTTCCGCGAGGTGTCGGAGCGTCCAAAACGGCCTCGGCGAGGAAGCCAAAATCATTGGTTTTACTATGGTTTGGGCCCCATGGTAGCCTCTTGGGGGGGGGGGCGCTAATTGAAGCTCCCCTCTTGTTTGATCGATCTCCTCCGAGATGGCCCCAAGAAGCGCCCAGGAGGCCCCAAGAGGTCCCAAGATGGCCCCAAGATGGCCCCGAGAGGCCCCCAAGAGGCCCCCAGGAGGCCCCAAAAATGATCCCAAGCGGCCCCAAGAGGCCCCCCCGAGGCACCCAACACGCCGAAGAGCTCCCAACGACCGCCAAGAGACCCCCAAGACGTCCCAAGACGTCCCAAGACGCCCAAGAGATACCCCAAGAGACCCCCAAGACGTCCCAAGAGAAGCAAGAGATACCCCAAGAGGCTCCGAGAAGCATCCAAGAGACCTCTGGCCTTTTTGCTTGCTCTCCTCCTCCTCCCCCTCCTTCCTCCTCCTATCCCTTCTCAGCCTCCTCCTCCCCCTCCGCCTCCTCCTCCTCCTCCTCCTCCTCCTCCTCCTCCGCCTCCTCCTCCTCCTGTTCATCATCCTTCCCCCTACTCCCTCATCCATCCACCCAATTTTCTCCTTCGCCTTCTCTCCTTCACACGGTCCGGCCGTCCCCCTCTTTGCTCCCGCGCTTCCCTGATCACCTCTCACCTCGCCTGGACATCGTTTCTGGATGGGCTGGTGGGATTACGCGAAGCATCTAAAATTTCGGGATCGGGGGGGTACGGGCTTGATATATGTGTGTTTCAATGTTCCACGATCTCCCCCCACAGGGAATGGAGGCCCAATTGGAGCCTTCGGGTTGGGGTGGGGTGGCTTGGTGGGCGGTGAGACAGGGCACCGAGGTGCAAGCGCGGGGCCCCTCGCTAGGACTCAACGGTCACAGCCCTGCTGCGTTGCTCAGCTATGCTTGTGCGCGCGGGAGTGCATGCTCGACGACGGCGACCGTTATTGGTGACGAGAGAGAGAAAGCGCGAGATTTCGTCGAAACTAGCGTGGTCCTCCAAAGAACTGACCACGGCATCCCCAATATGGCGGAGTCCAGCCAGCATTTCCGCTGGCGCCGATGTGTCCTCTGGCGCTTAGCCCACAAGGAGGAAGATCAGACATCCATCTCGACGCGACGTCAGTCACCCCTCAGGCCTCAAGTACTTCAGCCGCGGAGAGGACCCCCTCAGCCCCGCCCCTTACCCCCGCGGCGCGGTAGCGGATATGTGTGCCAGCGCAACTGGATCAACCACGGTGGGCTCCCGGGGCGAAGAGGCAAGGAACACGCCACCACCAGGCCCCCACCATCCCGTTTTGGGCCCAGTTCTTGGTGGGTAAAGCCTTCTGGCAGGATGCGGAGCAGGCAATCTGAACTGGGCCCATGGACGCCTGGTGGTGGAGGATCTGGCTTGCTTCCCTCTCCCGGCGAGGTGCTTCCCGCCAGCCAGGGGATCAGCTCACTGCAGGCCCTGGAAGCTCTCCCGAGACGCTGGCCCCGACGTGATGTTCCAGCCGCGCCCAGCAGTGGTGGCGAGGGAACCCCTCTCGGGGGTCAGAACATCAACGAAGGTAACGCGCGCACAGATATACACCCTTCCTGTCCTCGGGGGAGATGCAGAAGGGAAACCAGAGCAGACCCGAGATGCATCAACGGCGCTGCAACACGCCCTCGGTCCTAAGTCCCCTCCCCCATGAGTTCCTCGAAGCCTTCCACTTCAACACCAGAAAAGCGCCGCCTTGAAAGACGAGCAGCCCGTGGGCCTGCCAATCTTGGCGAGAGCTGCGGGCCCCCACGATATACACCACCACCACCTCCATCTCTCCTCCCTCGCCCAACCTCAGCTTCCTCTCCTCTATCCTGGGGGAGGAAGGGGATGCGTAGGGAGCCCACAAAGGACGTACGCGCCCAACTATGTACATGAGCACGGCCCCTCGATCCGTGAGACTGGCCGCGTTACACGAACCTCTGCGCAATGTGAACTCTCGAAACCAGCGTGGATTCATGTACATGTACGCCCTTTTTCCGCTCCTGAACGAGGGAGGTGGTGGTGGTGTATGCCTTTGGGCCCCGTGAGAGCCCCGTTTTGACAAGCAGCTGCCCTGCATCCCTCCGGCGAGAGCTCTACGGGATGCGGCACGGTAGGCTCAGAAGGCTCTGCGCGGTGTCCAGCGAGAGCCCCCGCTTGACAAGCAGCCGCCCTCCTCCCCCCAAGTCGTGCACCAGGTGAACACGTCCACCCCCTCCTCCTCCTCCTCCTCCTCCTCCTCCTCCTCCTCCTCCGCCTCCTCCTCCTCCTCCTCCTCCTCCTCCTCCTCCTCCTCCTCCGCCTCCTCCTCCTCCTCCTCCTCCCCCTCCTCACTTCTGGTCACTCGCCTTGAGAGGGGTCTCTCTGGCGGGAGCCCCCTTTTTTCGAAAAGGAGCCGCCCTCCATCCGTGCAGCTGCTACGTCTGCTCTGGCCTCCAGCCGTCAAAGTTGAGGACGCCTGGGGCGAGAGCTCCATTCTTGAAAAGAAGCCGCCACCAATCCCTGTACGTGGCGCAAGCGCTTGGTACCAATATTTGCGGCGCTAGGGGGGGGGAACACCTGTTCTGGAAAGGATCCGCCCTTTTACCCGTGCAGCTGCTGATCAACCTCACCTTCTTCGTTCATATTTAAAGAAGTTCTAGGCGGGAACCACTTTGAAAAGGTACAGGCCTCCATCCACGTAACTGTTACAACGTTCGAAACATATTGCAGCGGCGTCGCCTGGCGGCTGCAAACTTTCATTCAAAACGAACCCCGGCTCCAGGCCGCCAAAGATCAAATCCTTCGATCCGGCGTGTAAATTTCTGAGAGCGTGGGCTTGAGCTCGCTCAAGCTTTGCTCTGCCAGGGGGGGACCTCATCCGACCTCATCCGACGCATTCACATTCAGTGCTCGGATCCCCCTCGACGTCCCCCCCCCTGGTGCTGCATGCCCCCCCCCCCCCCCGCAGCACCCCCCCCCCAGTGTGCCCGCACCTGTGCTCGGCACCCCCTCCCCGATGCCCCCCCGATGCCGGCACCCTCCTCCCCCGGTGCTGACAACCCCCCCCCGTCCCTCGGTTCCAACACTTCCCCACCCCGTGCCAGCACCCGCCCCCCGGTGTCGGCACCCGCCCCCCGGTGCTCGCACCTCCTCCTCCCGGTGCCGGCACCCCCCCCCCCCGGTGCCGGCCCCCCCCCTCCGGTACCGGCGTGCCAGCACTACCCCCCGGTGCCCCTCCCCCCTGCTGTGCCACCGCCACCCCCACCACCCCGCACCCCCCCCCCGATGCCCGCACCTGTGCTCGGCACCCCCTTCCCAATGTTTGCACCCCCCCTGTCCCTCGCATCCGACACTTCCCCCCCCCGTGCCGGCCCCCGCCCCCCAGTTTCGGCACCCGCCCCCGATGCTCGCACCTCCTCCTCCCGGTGCCGGCACCCCCCCTGGTGCCGGCACCCCAATGCTGGCGTGCCAGCAGCTCCCCCCCTCCCGCCCTGCCGGCCCTGCGGGCGCTATACCGCCCGAGGAGCAGAAGGCGCAGGAGCACGAGGAAGAGGAGGAGGAGGAGGAGGAGGAGGATGAGGAGGCGGAGGATGAGGAGAAGGAGGAGGAAGAGGAAGAGGAGGAGAGGGAGCGGCACAAGGAGGATAAGCAGGACGGCCAGGAGGAGGAGGAGGAGGAGGAGGAGGAGGAGGAGGACGAGGAGAAGGACGATGAGGAGGGGGATGCATGGGTAGTCGTTTATCAGGGGGTTGCAGGGGGAGGTGCTGGTGGAGGAGGAAACCCAACGGCGCGATAGGAAGATCGAGGGCCTGGAGGATGAGAAGGAGGAGGAGGCCGAAGAGGAGAGCGAGGAGGAGGAGGAGGAGGAGGAGGAGGAGGAGGAGGAGGAGGAGGACGCATTGCCCGCGCGCGGTTCTCCGCCGGGACATTGCAGCGGGGAGTCCCCCTTCCACGCTGCTGCCTCTGATTTTTATCTTCACTGTCGCGGCGAAGAGCGACGACGACGACGACGCCGACGACGACGACGACGACGACGCGTCGCCTGCTCGCGCCGGCGGTTGGTCTCCCAGCCGGTGCCCGACTGCGCGTGCTTCCACACGCTCCTGCGCGGGGCGCAGAGGCCCCACGGCGGCGGCGGCCCCCCCCCCAGCCGAAGCGGAGGAGGTGCTGGCGGCAGGGGGGGGGTGCGGGCAAGATTCATATCCATATCCAGTGCGCCTTCGATTTTTTTGGAAGGGGCGCCACAAGGCCGAGGTGCACTGGACATGGATAGAAATCGAGCCTCTAGGGGGCAAATGTATCCATATCCAGTGCGCCTCAGGTTTCTGGGGAAGGGAGCCCGAAGCTCCATACTGCAGTGGATATGGACAGAAAGACTGCTCGCAGGGGGGGGATGGGGATCGCCCAGCAGGGGCGCTACGATAGCCGCGCTTCGCGCCCCCCCCCAACCAGAGTTTGAGGGGAGGTGATGGTGGCAGGAAAACAAAAAAAAAAAACGGCTGAATTCCCTGGCTCCGCGCTGGGCCCCCCCTCCCTGGCGCGCGGAGCGCGCCAGGGGCGGCGCCGGAGGCGCCGCCGGGAGGGGGGCGCGCGCATCCAAGAAACCCGCGCGGAGCTCCAAAAGTTGATGCTTATGCCGTTTTTGTTTTTCTTCTTCGAGAGGGGGGATCGCCCATCAGGGGCGCGACGGTCGTCGCGCCTCGCGCCTCGAGGCCAGGGCCAGCGAGGTGGCCTCCCCCGAGGGGGCGGCCCGCAGAGGAACGTGCGGAGGCAGGCGGTCGCCTCGCGCAGCGGCGCAGCGCGAGGCACCGGTGGCCTGTGCAGAGCGACCCCTTCTGAGCTGAGGGGGGGGGAGGGGAATCCACCCCGGCCACGAGGCGGAGGAGGCTATGGAGTGGAGTTGGGGTTGGAGTTGTTCCCTCCTCCTCCTCCTCCTCTTCCTCCTCTTCCTCCTCTTCTTCTTATTCTTCTTCTTAGTATCATTATTTGTACGTGTCTCCTTCGTGCTTTTCTTCTTCTTCTTCTTCTTCTTCCTCCTCCTTTGAAGTCAATGCCTCGCTGCGGCCTTGGTGCTTTCGGTGCCGACGGGAAGAAGAAGAAGAAGAAGGCTCTGGAGGAGGAGGGGCGACGCTCGGCCGGGCGGACGAAGCTTGGGTCACAGCGGGGCGAGCAGCGGCAGAGGGGCGGGCCTGCTGCCGACGTCGTGCTGCAGTGTGGCGCCCGGCTGCGTTGGACGCTCGAAAGGGGTACGGAAAGAATGGGTACAATTGAAGGGGCCCACAAACACACAAATAAATACACACAAATAAAAAGATCCCCCATATTTTCCAATATTTTCTGGGTTTTTTGTCGTCCCCCCCAATTCCCATATTTTCCCTTATTTTCTTTGGAATCGACGATTAATTGTGTCTGTGTTTTTTCCCCTCCTGAACAATGCCCAACAGAAAATGTTGTCCCAAACCAACAGCGGCCGCTGTTGGGCAGGCGGCCTTCTGCCTCGAATGGACACAGGCCGCGGCGGCGCGGACAGCGAGTCCTGTTCAAAATGAACAGGATCTGCTGTTGGGCATCGTACCCATTCTTTCCGTACCCATTTCGGGCGTCCAGAGCTGCGCATGTCCCTTCCCTTTCGCTGCCACAGGGCCCATGGAAGACGGTGCACATGGCGGCAGAAGCGAGGACGACTGCCAGGAGCTCCTCAGGGGCCTACACACAAAACACACCTGGCTGAATCGCACAAGCTCTAACCCTTAGCTGGCTCCAGGGAGTGAGGGGACGACGGGGAGAGAAGGTGTAGGTCAGGCCTTCGAGAACCGGGCAGCGTAGATCGTGGGCCTAGTGTGGGGGACTGGGGCGCGGAGCGCCCTGAGTGCGCCGCTAGGGGGAGCGCCGAAGGCTCATGTGCTGAGGTCGGGCGTTGCTTTTTGGGGGGGGCGATCATGGGGGAAAGAGAGAGAGAGAGAGAAGAAAAAAAACAAAAAACAAAAAACAAAAAAAAGTGCGCCGTGTCGTGCCCCTCCTGGGCCCCAGAGGGCCCCTTGAGGGAACGAAGGGCGCACTTTCTTCACCTCCCCACGTCATCGCCCCCCCACTGCGCAACGCCCGACGAGGCCAGCCAGGACCACCTCCTGGGGGGCCCGCCCACGCGCGGCACCGCGGGGCGGCGGCGGGGGCCAACGAACCCGCGGCGTCCTGCTGAAGGCCTGCTCGGGCGAGAGCTGCTGGCGCTTGGGAGTGCCCACCGGGCCCGCCGGCCGCTGCAGGTCCGCCATCGACTGGCTGCAGCCCTGGTAGAACTCGAAAGTCATGAGCTTCCTCTCGAGCCTGGGAGCGGTCCGTGTTGGGGCCCTCCCACCCGGCCCGCCCTCCACCCCCTTCCCTTCCGCTCCTCTCCTCCCCTCCCCTCCCCGCCCATCCTCATACCCTCTCTCCTTCTGCTCTGTTGCGCACTCCGCGCCGGGCCGCTGGCACTCAGCGGAGTGGCCTGGGCTCCCTCCGAGTTCTCTGCACCTCATGAGGTCCAGACGTTTGATGCAAAGACGAAAGGCCCAGAACCACAGGCGTTCCGAGCGACTTCCGCTGAGGCCTCAAGAAGCATCTGACCCACAACCCAAGCACGGTGGCGGGATGGGCCGAAAGCCACTAGATCCGCCGCCCCCTGCTTGCAGGGGTGCACGGCGTGCTGGATGTTTCAGGTTTTGGTTTTGGTTCTTTTTCCAAAAGAACTCCCCAGTGGGCTCCGGCAGAACCCGCCGGCCACCCGGAAGGCCCCCAAACGTGCTCAACGACCGGAAAAAATCCTCCAAAAAACGGCCGTTTCGCTCGGGACATCCTCAAAAAATCGCGAAGATGGCCCAAGATGGCCTCCAAGTCCGCCCGAGATGGTCCAAGACGGCCTCCAAAACGGCCCAAGAGAGTCCAAGACGGCCCAAGACGGCCCAAGAGGCCCCCCAGAGGCCTCCCAGACGGCCCAAGAGGCCTCCAAGAGGTCCTCCAGGAGAGTCCGAAGAGGCCAAAATCATTGATTTTCCTTGGTTTTTGAAGGATTTTGGCATTTGCGCCTTTTCGGCTCTCCGACGGCTCAAGACGGCCCAAGAAGCCCCCAAGATCGCCCAAGAGGCCCCCAAGAGAGCCCCATGATGGCCCAAGTGGCCTCCAAGATGGCCCCTAGAGGGCCCCAAGAGGGCCCAAGAGGCCTCCAACACGCCCAAGATGGCCTCCCAGACGCCCAAGATGGCCTCCAAGACGGCCCTGGAGCATTCCAAGCGGGCCCCAAGTCGGCCCATAGAGGCCCCCCAAACGGCTTCCGACGGCTTCAGACGTGCCAGGAACCCACCAAGATGGCCGAAGTTGGCTCGAAGCTGGCCCGAGACGGCCCAAAAAGCCCCAAAGATCGCCCAAAGCTTGCCCAAGAGGCCTCCAAGACGGCCAAGATGACCTTCAAGATGCCCACGTGTTCCCCGAAGGCTTTCCAAACCGATTCGGGGAACACGTGGTCCGATAGCTTGGCAGGTCTGGCCTCAACGTTCGGCCACATAGGCGCTTCCAAAAAGGCAGGGGGCGGCGGTGATTCGCCGTAGGCGTCTTCGATCCGCCGCCCCCTGCTTGCAGGGGTGCACGGCGTGCTGGATGATTCAGGTTTTGGTTTTGGTTCTTTTTCTAAAAGAACTCCCCAGTGGGCTTCGGCCCGTCCCGCCGGCCACCCGCGCATTTCCCAAAATCCATCTGTCAATGCCCAAAAACGGCCGTTTCGCTCGGGACATCCTCAAAAAATCGCGAAGATGGCCCAAGATGGCCTCCAAGTCCGCCCGAGATGGTCCAAGACGGCCTCCAAAACGGCCCAAGAGAGTCCAAGACGGCCCAAGACGGCCCAAGAGGCCCCCCAGAGGCCTCCCAGACGGCCCAAGAGGCCTCCAAGAGGTCCTCCAGGAGAGTCCGAAGAGGCCAAAATCATTGATTTTCCCTTGGTTTTTGAAGGATTTTGGCATTTGCGCCTTTTCGGCTCTCCGACGGCTCAAGACGGCCCAAGAAGCCCCCAAGATCGCCCAAGAGGCCCCCAAGAGAGCCCCATGATGGCCCAAGTGGCCTCCAAGATGGCCCCTAGAGGGCCCCAGAGGGCCCAAGAGGCCTCCAACACGCCCAAGATGGCCTCCAAGACGCCCAAGATGGCCTCCAAGACGGCCCTGGAGCATTCCAAGCGGGCCCCAAGTCGGCCCATAGAGGCCCCCCAAACGGCTTCCGACGGCTTCAGACGTGCCAGGAACCCACCAAGATGGCCGAAGTTGGCTCGAAGCTGGCCCGAGACGGCCCAAAAAGCCCCAAAGATCGCCCAAAGCTTGCCCAAGAGGCCTCCAAGACGGCCAAGATGACCTTCAAGATGCCCACGTGTTCCCCGAAGGCTTTCCAAACCGATTCGGGGAACACGTGGTCCGATAGCTTGGCAGGTCTGGCCTCAACGTTCGGCCACATAGGCGCTTCCAAAAAGGCAGGGGGCGGCGGTGATTCGCCGTAGGCGTCTTCGATCCGCCGCCCCCTGTGGTCTTGCCACAGGGGTGCACGGCGTGCTGGACGTTTCAGGTTTGGTTTTGGTTCTTTTTCTAAAAGAACTCCCCAGTGGGCTTCGGCCCGTCCCGCCGGCCACCCGTAAGTTTCCGAAAATCCATCTGTCAATGCCTTTGTTGCCCCAACTTGGCCCCAAGATGGCCTCCAAGACGGCCAAGATGGCCCAAGATGGCCTCCAAGATGCCTCCCAAGACGGCGAAGATGGCCTCCAAGACGGGTAAGATGGCTCCAAGATGCCTCCAAGACGGCCCAAGATGCCCTCCAAGACGGCCAAGATGGCCCCAAGATGCCTCCAAGATGGCCCAAGAGGCCTCCAAGACGTTCTCCAGGAGAGCCCGAAGAGGCCAAAATCATTGGTTTTCCTTAGGTTTTTGAAGGTTTTTTGCGTTTTCTTCTTTTCGGCCTTCCGACGGCCCAAGAGGCCCCCAAGATCGCCCAAGAGGCCTCCAAGAAGGCCCTATGACGGCCCAAGGGCCCCCCAAGACGGCCCCAAGAGCGCCCCAAGACGGCCCAAGAGGCCTCCAAGACGCCCAACATGGCCTCCAAGACGGCCCTGAAGCGCCCCAAGAGGGCCCCAAGACGGCCCAGAGAGGCCCCAAAGACGGCTCCAGACGGCGTCAGACGGACCAGGAACGCCCTAAGACGGCCAAAGAGACCCCCAGGAAGCCCCCAAAGGCCCCCAAGAGGCCCAAGGAGGCCCCCAAGATGCCTCCAAGAGGCCTCGAAGAGGCCCCCAAGAAGCCCCCAACAGACCCCAAGGGTGCCCCAAGAGACTCCTAACAACCCTCATCCTCCTACTCTATTTCTTCCTCTTCCTCTTCCTGTTCATAATCATTCTCTCCCATGTGTTCCCCGAAAGCTTTCCAAACCGACTCGGGGAACTCATGGTCCGATAGCTTGGCCAAGCTCTAGTCCAACTTTCGGCCACATCGGCGTTTCCAAAAAGGCAGGGGGGCGGCGGTGATTCGCCGTAGGCGTCTTCGATCCGCCGCCCCCTGTCGATTCATCGCAGGGGTGCCTGGCGTGCTAGATTTCTTAGGTTTTGGTCTTGGTTCTGTTTCCAAACGAACTCCCCAGTGGGCTCCGGCCCGTCCCGCCGGCCACCCGGAAACTGCATCAGTCAATGCCTGAAACGGCCGTTTCGCTCGGGACGTCCTCAAAAATCGCGAAGATGGCCCAAGATGGCCTCCAAGTCCGCCCAAGATGGTCCAAGGCGGCCTCCAAGACGGCCCAAGAGAGTCCAAGACGGCCCAAGATGGCCCAAGAGGCCCCCCAGAGGCCTCCCAGACGGCCCAAGAGGCCTCCGAGAGGTCCTCCAGGAGGGCCCGAAGAGGCCCAAAGCATTGATTTTTCCTTGGTTTTGTAAGGATTTTGGAATTTGCTTCTTCTCGGCATTCCGACGGCTCAAGACGACCCAAGAGGCCCCCAAGATCGCTCAAGAGGCCCCCAAGAGGGCCCCATGACGGCCCAAGTGGCCTCCAAGATGGCCCCAAGAGGGCCCCAAGACGGCCCAAGAGGCCTCCAACACGCCCAAGATGGCCTCCAAGACGCCCAAGATGGCCTCCAAGACGGCCCCGAAGCGCCCCAAGAGGGCCCCCGTTGGCCCCGATAGGCCCCCGAGACGGCTCCCGACGGCGTCAGACGTGCCAGGAACCCACCAAGGTGGCCGAAGTTGGCTCGAAGCTGGCCCAAGACGGCCCAAGAGGCCCCCAAGAGGGCCTCCAGGAAGGCCAGAAGAGGCCAAAAACATTGATGTTCCTACAGTTTTTGACGGATTTTGATATTCCCTTCTTTTCGGCTTTCCGACGGCCCGAGACGGCCCAAGAGCCCCCAAAGATCGCCGAAAGATCGCCCAAGAGGCCTCCAAGACGGCGAAGATGACCATCAAGACGCCCACGTGTTCCCCGAAGGCTTTCCAAACCGATTCGGGGAACACATGGTCCGATGGCTTGGCAGGTCTGGCCTCAACGTTCGGCCACATAGGCGCTTCCACAAAGGCAGGGGGCGGCGGTGATTCGCCGTAGGCGTCTTCGATCCGCCGCCCCCTGTCGATTCATCGCAGGGGTGCCTGGCGTGCCAGACTATTACGGTTTTGGTTGTGGCTCTTTTTCAAAAAGATTTCTCCCAGTGGGTTTCGGCCCGTCCCGCCGGCCACCCGGAAGGCGCTCAATTCCCCAATTTCCTGCCCCTGAAACGGCCGTTTCGCTCGGGGTATCCTCAAATTATCCCGGCAAAGCAACCTAACAGCGATGTGTAGGAGCATATCTGGAAGCATTCCCCTTAAGATTCAGATGAGAATCCAGTTGTAGAATTGTACTGTTCTCGCAGTCGTAGTCGCATTCGCGATGACAGTCGCAGTGGCAACGGCAGTCACAGACACAGCCTCAGCCTCAGCCTGCCTCAGCCTCAGCCTCAGCCTGCCTCAGCCTCAGCCTGCCTCAGCCTCAGCCTCAGCCTGCTTCAGCCTCAGCCTCAGTCTGCCTTCAGCCTCGGCGTCAGCCTCAGGCTGCCTCAGCCTCAGCCTGCATCAGCCTCAGCCTCAGCCTCAGCCTGCCTCAGCATCAGCCTGCCTCAGCCTCAGCCTCAGCCTGCCTCAGCATTCAAAATGTGGCCCGGGAATGGAGTTCTGGGAACTCGAAGAACACGAAGTGGCCTACAGTTGGCTCCGGGCATTCAAAATCATGCCCAGGAATGGAGTTCTGGAGTTCTGGAAACTCGAAGACCACGAAGTGGCCTACAGTTGGCTCCGGGCATCCAAAATGTGGCCCGGGAATGGAGTTCTGGGAACTCGAAGACCACGAAGTGGCCTACAGTTGGCTCCGGGCATCCAAAATGTGGCCCGGGAATGGAGTTCTGGGAACTCGAAGACCACGAAGTGGCCTACAGTTGGCTCCGGGCATTCAAAATGTGGCCCGGGAATGGAGTTCTGGGAGGTCGAAGAGCACCAAGTGTGTGACTGTTGCATCCGGTTATTCAGAATGTGGCCTGGGAATGGGGTTCTGAGAGGTCGACGAGCACGAAGTGTGTGACTGTTGGTGAAAAACGAGCCCGGCACAGGCCCGGCCGGCAACTCCCAACGCCTGCCCGGACCCCCCTGTGGAGTGATCTGTGAGCTCTTTTGAGTCAACTAGAAACCTATCAGTCTACGCTGTTAGGTCAAAATCGCGAAGATGGCCCAAGATGGCCTCCAAGTACGCCCAAGATGGTCCAAGGCGGCCTCCAAGACGGCCCAAGAGAGTCCAAGACGGCCCAAGAGGCCCCCCAGAGGGCTCCCAGACGGCCCAAGAGGCCTCCAAGAGGTCCTCCAGGAGGGCCCGAAGAGGCCCAAAGCATTGATTTTCCTTTGGTTTTTGAAGGATTTTGGAATTTGCTTCTTCTCGGCATTCCGACCGCTCAAGACGGCCCAAGAGGCCCCCAGGATCGCCCAAGAGGCCCCCAAAAAGGCCCCATGACGGCCCAAGTGGCCTCCAAGATGGCCCCAAGAGGCCTCCAAGATGGCCCCAAGAGGGCCCCAAGACGGCCCAAGAGGCCTCCAACACGCCCAAGATGGCCTCCAAGACGCCCAAGATGGCCTCCAAGACGGTCCCGAAGCGCCCCAAGAGGGTCCCCCGTTGGCCCAGAGAGGCCCCCAAGACGGCTCCCGACGGCGTCAGACGTGCCAGGAACCCACGAAGATGGCCGAAGTTGGCTCGAAGCTTGGCCCAAGACGGCCCAAGAGGCCCCCAAGAGGGCCTCCAGGAAGGCCAGAAGAGGCCCAAAACAATGATTTTCCTGTAGTTGTTGACGGATTTTGACATTCCCTTCTTTTCGGCCTTCCGACGGCCCGAGACGGCCCAAGAGCCCCCAAAGATCGCCGAAAGATCGCCCAAGAGGCCTCCAAGACGGCCAAGATGACCTTCAAGATGCCCACGTGTTCCCCGAAGGCTTTCCACACCGATTCGGGGAACACATGGTCCGATGGCTTGGCAGGTCTGGCCTCAACGTTCGGCCACATAGGCGCTTCCAAAAAGGCAGGGGGCGGCGTTGGTTCGCCGTAGGCGTCTTCGATCCGCCGCCCCCTGTTGATTCATCACAGGGGTGCCTGGCGTGCTGAACCCTCTAGGTTTTGGTTTTGGTTCTTCTTCCAAAAGGACTCCCCCTGGAGCTTCGGCCCGTCCCGCCAGCCACCCGAAGGCACTCAATTCCCCAATATCGTCGGCTTTTTCGCTCAAGATGGCCGAAGATGGCTTCCAAGATGCCTCCAAGACGGCCAAGATGGCTCCAAGGCGGCTAAGATGGCCCCAAGATGCCTCCAAGACGGCCCAAGATGCACCCAAGACCGCCTAAGATGGCCTCAAGATAGCCAAAAACGGACCAAGAGGCTCCCAAGAGGCCTCCAAGATGGCCCAAGACACCCCCAAGAGGCCTCCAAGACGGGCCAAAGAGGCCTCCAAGAGGTCCTCCAGGAATATGGATCGGACAACGGCTAGGTGCATCTATGTACGCAGATTGCTAGATACACGGGTGAGAGTAACCATGTATGGATGTAGATTTACATAACTAGAACTGTATATACATATAGATAACCGAGTTGCTGCATGTGAATGTGCAGAATAGAGCGATGGATATACTGCTCCGAGTGTACATACACATGTGGACCGATGGCTGTGTATATACGTGTGCTGGCAGATAAATGAGTGGACCCGCGACTAGACGGATGGGCACATGGAACTTTATGTATAGCTCTTGTTGGGCGGGTGGATGGGAAGATAGTTGAACGGATCGATCCATACGTAAACAAATACATATGTATATATACACAGATGCATGGATGACTGACTGGAAAGATATATATATATATATATATATATATATATGTATTTCGATGTGGCTTACCTGATACAAAGTAAGTGTGTATGCATCGATGGGCAGACTTCTATATACGTATAGATATACAGACACTACATGTGGGCATACAAACGATAGCTGTGTCGATCAATGGATGGATGGATGGAGGGACACGCATACAAATAAATTTATACATAGGCGTGCATATCGATGTGGGTGTGTATCCATGCGGCGATGTAGATAAACATATACATATGCATATGTGCACACACTCGTACAGGTGTATATATATATATATGTGTAGAGTAGCCGATGTATATATATATGTTAATATATGCATCTGAATATTCATCCAAAGGGAGAGAACTGGGGAAACCAAAAGATACCGATACCGCTATGCCCCAGACCTCTCCTGGGGTGCATTTTGACTAAAATTCCGGGGCGAATCCAGCCGTGGCAGACGAGGGCCTTTCAGGAGGCCCCAAACAGCGAAAACGAGGGAATGGTAGCGGTCTCGGTACCTTTCTCTTCTGAGCAGCAGCAGCAGCAGCAGCAGCAGCAGCAGCAGCAGGGAGAATGGGAGCGAGGTGGGGCGAGAAGGGCGACCCCTCCTTTCCCCCTGGCCCTCGCGGAGCGCGGCAGTCGGTTGGCGGAGCGGGCGGGTACCGCTCCGCCGTGGAGGGGTGGGGGGGGGCGCTGCCTGAGTCTGTCCTTCGCGGTCGCCGCGGGGACCCCCTCCGGCCAGACGTTCGGGTGCTCGTCGCGGTAGCGGCCGCTCGAGATGTCCAGCGGCAGGCGGGGCTTCATCCGGATGCGCCGCCGGCCCACGAGGCTGGGAGGCGGCGGCGGCGGCAGGGAGGGCCCCAGCGAGTAGCGCTCGGCCTCGGGGAATGCAGGAGCAACTGACGGACGAGGAGGACGAGGAGGAGAAGGAGGAGGAGGAGGAGGAGGAGGAGGAGGAGCAGGAGGAGGAGGAGGAGGAGGAGAAGGATGGGGGGAGGAGGGGAAGGAGGAGGAGGAGGAGGAGGAGGAGGAGGAGGAGGAGGAGTGCGGAGGTCGGAGGAGAAGGATAAACGGAGGAGGAGGCACAGGAGGAAACAGAGGAGGGGGAGGAGCAGACCTAAGCAGCCCCCGCCGATCTGCCAGGAGCGGATCGGCCGAGAGGCCCCCTCGGTCCGCGGGCGCGTCGGCCAGGCTGGCCGATGTGCGGCGGCAGTGCGGTCGGCCTCGAGGGCCCCATGCGCTCTGCACGGCCAGCTGAGGGGGGGTCGCTCGAGGCCGCGCTGCGCACCGGAGTGCGGCAGCTCGGGCGGAGAGTCGCCGTACGGCCACGAAAGGCCGCCCAGCGAGGGGCGAGCGGGCCCTTCTGGCCCGGGCCTCTGGCATGTACACGGGTCTCCCCGGCCCAGATGTGGAGAGCTGCCCCGAAGCAACGGAGACCATCCGAAGCCCAGTGTGGTTCTTGTGTCGGCGCCCTGACTGCATCTTACATTGAACGGCCAGACAGCTGTGGGCATTTGTCAAGGCGCTGCAGCGTGAGAGGGCCCCCTGACGTGGGCCAGCGTTATCGATCACCACAGCCTTCCCTGGGCGGGTTGGGGAACGGGGGATGGCTGGGGGCGCCGCCAAGATCGCCCTGTGGGCCATGGTGTGCGACATAATCCACACTATCGGCAATACTGGCGAGTGCAACACATCCGCGTCCGTTGTTCACCATCCCCTTCCGCGGCTGCATCAGGCACAAGCTGATATACCGTGGACGTGATGCCGTGGAGAACGGCCCCACGGACCGCGTAACAAGGTGGGGGGCAGACACCCAGACCGAACACGCCGTTGTTCAGGCACTGTGGAAGATCACTCACGAGCTGCCCAACTTGACAGCATGCGTTGTGCTGGGCGCTCGTGCGGTGGGCTCGGGCACACCGAGGCGACGTGCGCACGCGGGGACACCGAGAGGTGCAGCCCGGCGCATCCGTGGAGCCGCGCGGCCAAGAAATGACCCGTTGGCGCGATGAGTTTGTGCGCAAGCGGTGTGGCTCTTCCACGTCTGAGCGCTTCCCCCCCTCCTCCCCTCCTTCCCTCGCGCGGCCCCCCTCGTCTTCTTTCATTCCTCTTGCACGCCCGACGATGCGTTTTCCGGTTGCCCCGATCAGCCTCACGCTGGGGCGGACTGCCTCTGCCTCGCCGCCGGCGAAAAAAAGTGCAGGCGGCGTGGAAGGTGTTGCGGTCTGGTGGGTGTGGACCGCGAAAGGACCCCCGATATGGGTCACCCGGGCGCATGCCAGCCACGACCTTTGAAGAACAGGTGGCTATATATATTGTGCGAAGGATGCACGGCCAGATGAGCTGCAGAGTTCTCTCCCATGCAGCGGTCTGCTGGTCGTGTGCGGGACGGACTGTTGGAACGAAACACCGCCTGACCGGCCAAGACTTTACAGGCACCGACCGTGCAGCGATCGGCACATGCATGACCTACCAGGCGGCTTGGGCGACACCGCAGAAGTATATATCATGTGGGGCCACCGTCCCCACATGTGTCACACCGTGGCCTCCAATCATCTCCTCTTATTCCTCCTCCTCCTCCTCCTCCTCCACCTCCTCCTCCTCCTCCTCCTCCTCCTCCTCCTCCTCCTCATCCTCCCGTCAAGTCAATCTTCTATTCACGCTTGATGGGCCCTTCCCGCCAAGAGGTTGTGGTGGTCACCGTTTCTCTGCTCCCCAGCTCAGCCTCGGGCATGAAGAAAACAGTGCCGCCGAGGCCGAGGGCCCAGCGGGGATCGGGTGCATCCCAGACGTTCTTGATACGCTTCTTCTTGGACCCGAGTCTCTTGTCGTCCGCGACAGAGTCGGACTGCGCGTCGGGATCTGCGAACTCCCGCAGCTGCGCCAGCTCGTCCGCGATGTTCAAGCGTTCTCCATCGCTGCTGTCCCCCGCGTCGCTGCCCTCCTTGCTGCCTTCGCCATCTCCTCTCGCCGATAAGTTGAACCCTGGTTGCTGTTTTCGCTTCGGGGGAAAGTTCGGACCTCGACAAAGTTGTCTCGCTCAGAAGCATCAGTTTCTGCCTCATCTCCACTACATAGCAGACCACCCCGACGCAACCCGAAGAACCCCGAGCTCCGAGTTCGGGGGGTGGGGGTACGGGAATCACGTGTGTTGTTGTTGTTCCATGTTCCCCGACCCCCCCCCGGCCTTCGGGCTGGGTTGGGGTGGCTTGGTGGGTGGTGACATCCGCGGACCGGCTCCACAAAAACCCGAGGCAATCATAGAAGAAGGAAAAAAACACATAAACACAAACTGTTGGCACTCCGTGCGGATCTCGTGGATGCGCGCTGTGCCCCCCTCCCTGGCGCGCTCCGCGCGCCAGGGGCGGCGCCGGAGGCGCCGCCAAGGGGCTCCCAGCGCGGATCCGAGAAATCCGCGCGGAGCGCCAAAAGTTTATGTTCTCCTTCGAGATCAACCAGCCGTGGGGCCCCCGCAGGGCCCAAAGGGACCCCGACGGGCCACGGCCGCTCCCGTGCGCTCTCGGCGGCCCGGCGAGGCGCTCCCCTAAGCAGATGCGTCGACGGGAGCCGAAGGGCGGGATCTGGGCAAGTGCGCTCGCGCACCGGGATTCTGCAGGCGTCTTGTTAAAAGAGGAAGCACTTCCTCCTCCTCCTCCTCCTCCTCCTCCTCCTCCTCCTCCTCCTCCTCCTCCTGCTCCTCCTCCTCCTCCTCTCCTCCTGCTCCTCCTCCTCCTCCTCCTCCTCCTCCTCCTCCTCCTGCTCCTCCTGCTCCTCCTCCTCCTCCTCCTCCTCCTCCTCCTCCTCCTCCTCCTCCTCCTGCTCCTCCTCGTCCTCCTCGTCCTCCTCCTCCTCTTCCTCCTCCTCCTCCTCCTCCTCCTCCTCCTCCTCCTCCTCCTCCTCCTCCCCGTCCTCCCCCTTCCCCCCCCTTCCTCCCCCTTCCTCCCCCTTCCTCCCCCTCCTCCTCCTCCTCCTCCTCCTCCTCCTCCTCCTCCTCCTCCTCCTCCTCCTCCTCCTTCTGCGGCATGACATTATTGTAATGTTGTGGGTCTAGTGAGGATTGGGGACGTGCGAGCGCATGTGCATGACACTATTGTAACGTCGTGGAAGGATTGGGGACGTGCGAGAGCATGTGACCCGCTTGGTGCTATTCCATAGGGGATCCGGGCCTGGACAGAAAGAGAGAATGCCCATCGCGTAGCAGTGCTTACATGGGAAAGTGCGCGGGCCAGATACCGTTGCGCACCAGATGATGAAATTTCATCTGCTGGAAGGACGCTCGGTTGAGACACAAGTTAGCATGCCAGGGATCTGATCTGGCCTGATACAGCCCGACGCGGTGGAGAGAGGAGAGTCCTTCTCACAACAGATGAGGCTTCGAATAGGACAGGAAAGAGTAGCGTAGGATAGGACAGGGTTGGTAGGCTAGAGGGAGGCGGAGCAGAGCAGAACACAGAAGAGCAGAGCAGAGCCGAGTAGTGTGAAGTAGAATGCAAAACAGCAGAGTAGAGAAGAGTATAGCCAGTTGAGTACACTCGGGTCGAGTCGAGAAAAGACTACTTTTATCTAGTAGAGAAGTACAGAGATGAGAAGATACTAGGAGTAGTCAGCTCACGCCAAAGATCCGTCAGGAAAACTGCTCGACCACTTGCAGACCTTCCACCACCGTAGTTGTGCGCCGCAGAATTCTTTTTGGAATCAGCCCTGGCTCAGGCCAGGATCCGATTGAGGTCAGTCCCTGGCCCTACCCAGTATTTGTCTTGGGCGTGCATCGGCGGTATGTAGCATACAATTCGGACCACCCCAGGACATCATCCCGAAATG
>CAUYUJ010021103.1:99657-117157 GCA_963575745.1 Prorocentrum cordatum | reverse complement strand
GAGTACCGGTCCGCCAGCCTTCAACATCTCGGCCAATACGCCCGCTTTGTCTGGAGCCTTGCCATTCGTTAGCTGTTTGAACGCCGTCCTGAACTCTGATACCGTGAACTCGGGGACCGGAGCGGCATCATTGTCGTGTTCCTCTTTATTCTGGTGAGGCTCCGTTCGCTGCTCCTGGTAAAGGGTCTCGCAGAAATCGGCGAATATGTCTGCAATGCCTTTTCTCCCATGTTCCTTGGTGCCGTCGGCGTTGGTCATGTGCGGAATTAGGTTCTTGCGCCCATTGTTATGTATACCACTTATCTGTGATAAGTTCTTGTAGTTGTCAATGATATCCTCAATTTGTGCATGCCTGGCGGCTCGCCGAAGAGCTCGTATCTCTCTTCGTATTCGCTTTGTAACGGCATTCCTTCGGGTAGTGTCTTCTCGTGGTATGTTCCGTCGCTACTCGAACATGCCGTGGAGATCGTCCTGCCGGTACTTTTGCGTATTCTGGTCGATGATTGCTGTTTGAAGCCCGTGGCACTTCATAAGACCATCCTTTAAACTGTCTTCGATCAGCTTGCACCGACCACTCAAATCATCCAAAAGAATGGCCAAATTTGGCGTGGATCGGTGAACATGCCAAATTTGGCGTGGGGGACGCATGCGGGCGGTCCCGCTGGAGGCTTCGATGGAGCTCCCTATGAGGCCTCGGAACGCTGTACTGGGTGGGTGACAATGCCAAATCGGGTGCGTGGGACGCATGCGGACGGTCCCACTGGGGGCTTCGGTGGAGCTCCCTATGGGGCCACGAAGCGCTGTACTGGGTGGGTGGCAATGCCAAATTGGGTGCGGGGGACGCACGCGGACGGTCCCATTGGGGGCTTCGGTGGGGCTCCCTATTGGGCAACGAAACGCTGTACTGGGTGAGCGAAAATACCAAATTGGATGTGGGGGACGCATGTGGGCGGTACCACTGGGGGCTTCGGTGGAGCTCCCCATGGGGTCACGAAGCGCTGTACTGGGTGGGTGAAAATGCCAAGTTGGGTGTGGGGGGCGCGTGCGGGCGGTCCCACTGGGGGGCTTCGGTGGAGCTCCCTATGGGGTCACGAACGGGCGGTCCCACTGGGGGGCTTCGGTGGAGCTCCCTATGGGGTCACGAAGCGCTGTACTGGGTGGGTGAAAATGCCAAATTGGGTGTGGGGCACGCGTGCGAGCAGTCCCACTGGGGGGCTGCGGTGGAGCTCCCTATGGGGTCACGAAGCGCTGTACTGGGTGGGTGAAAATGCCAAATTGGGTGTGAGGGACGCACGCGGGCGGTCCCAGTGGAAGCTTCGGTGGAGCTCCCTATGGAGCCACGAAGCGCTGTATGGGTGGGCGAAAATGCCAAATTGGGTGTGGGGGGCGCATGCGGGCGGTCCCACTGGGGGCTTCGGTGGAGCTCCCTATGGGGCCACGAAGCGCTGTACTAGGTGGGCGAAAATGCCAAATTGGGTGTGGGGGACGCACGCGGACGGTCCCACTGGGGGCTTCGGTGGAGCTCCCTATGGGGCCACGAAACGCTGTGCTGTGTGGGTGCAACGCATGGAAGAAGGAGGACGCGTGAGGGATGTGCCCCCCGGCGAAAAGTATCCCGACCGCAGCCCGACCAGGTCTACTCAGAGGTGGTTTTGAGGGCCTTTTTTCGACACCCCTCACGAGGATCGTGGCCTCCGAAGGGGGTGCACTCGACTACCCCGCCCCAAGAGGCCCCCAAGAGGCCCCCAAGAGGCCCAAGGGGGTCCCAAGACGCCGCCAAGGAGCCCCAAGAGACCCCCAAGAGGGGCCCCCAGAGGCCCCCCAAAGGCCCCAAAGAGGCCCCCAAGAGGCTTCAAAGAGGCCCCATAGAGCGCTCGAGGGCCAGCGGAATGAGCGAAGCGATTCAATAAATGGGCACATGGACACACATCTCCCCGCAGTTCGGCGTGCTCCCTAAATTTGTCCCTCCTTCTCCGTTCCCCCTCCTGTCCCGTACGCCGATGGACATCATAATTCATGTGCGTCGTCCTGAGCCACGCGCCTGAACCGCGCGCCCTCGGCCTGGCAGTTCTCAGGTCGGGCACGTCCCCAATGCGGGAAGAAGCATGAAGCCAAAAGAGGCCCCCACGCTGTCAGAAATGATAGGCACCTCGTCCCCAGGCTATGCTCTGCGCTTCTTGAACTTCCTCCTGTAGACCCCAACATGCGACGCCCTGTTTTTTTTTAGGACGGCGCCCCTGGAAATCCCCAACTCTTTCCCTGGGACCGGTTGTTCCTCCTGGGTCGCTTTTTGACGGTCCCGAGGCCCGGCGAGGGCCCCCAGAGGCCGAACACAGTGAAACCCTTGCCGTCCTTTTTTTTATAATATAAAAAAATATCCCGGCAAAGCAACCTAACAGCGATGTGTAGAAGCATATATGGAAGCATTCCCCTTAAGATTCAGATGAGAATCCAGTTGTAGAGTTCTGCTGTTCTCGCAGTCGCAGTCGCATTCGCGATGACAGTCGCAGTGGCAGCGGCAGTCGCAGTCACAGCCTCAGCCTGCCTCAGTATCAGCCTGCCTCAGCCTCAGCCTCAGCCTGCCTCAGCCTCAGCCTCAGCCTGCTTCAGCCTCAGCCTCAGTCTGCCTTCAGCCTCAGCCTCTGAGCCTCAGCCTGCCTCAGCCTCAGCCTGCATCAGCCTCAGCCTCAGCCTCAGCCTCAGCCTGCCTCAGCCTCAGCCTGCCTCAGCGTCTGCCTCAGCCTGCCTCAGCCTCAGTCTGCCATCAGCCTCAGCCTCAGCCTCAGCCTGCCTCAGCATCAGCCTGCCTCAGCCTCAGCCTCAGCCTCAGCCTGCCTCAGCCTCAGCCTGCCTCAGCGTCTGCCTCAGCCTGCCTTCAGCCTCGGCCTCAGCCTCAGCCTGCCTCAGCCTCATCAGCCTCAGCTTGCCTGCCTCAGCCTCAGCCTCAGCATCAGCATCACCATTCTCAGCCTCTGCATCAGCATCAAAATGTGGCCCGGGAATGGAGTTCTGGGAACTCGAAGAGCACGAAGTGGCCTACAGTTGGCTCCGGGCATTCAAAATGTGGCCCAGGAATGGAGTTCTGGGCACTCGAAGAGCACGAAGTGGCCTACTGTTGGCTCCGGGCATTCAAAATGTGGCCCGGGAATGGAGTTCTGGGAAATCGAAGAGCACGAAGTGGCCTACAGTTGGCTCCGGGCATCCAAAAGGTGGCCCGGGAATGGAGTTCTGGGAACTCGAAGAGCACGAAGATGTGTAGTGACTGTTGCATCCGGGTCACGCGCCCCTCCAGAATGTGCCCGGGATGGATTGTCTGGGAATCGAAAGCACGAAGTGTGTGCTGTTTGCTTTCCGGCCCTCCAGAATGTGGCCCGGGAATGCTTTTCTGGGAACTCGAGCTGTGTGCGCGCAGAAGTGGTGTGACTGTTGATGCCGCCCCCTCCAGAAGTGTGGCCTGCGTGGCCTGGGAATGGAGTTCTGGGAAATCGAAGAGCACGAAGTGTGTGACTGTTGGTGAAAAACGAGCGGGGCCCCCTGCCGCCCGGCAACTCCCAACGCCTGCCCGGACCCCCCTGTGGAGTGATCTGTGAGCTCTTTTTACCCTACTAGAAACCTATCAGTCTACGCTGTCAGGTGTTTTTTTTTTTTTTTTTTTTGTTTTTTTTTTTAAAAAAAAAAAAAAAAAAAGCAGCTCTAAAACAGTAGGTAAACAAAAAAAAAAAAAAAAAAAAAAAAAAAAAAAATCCCGCAAAGTGTGTCAACCTAACACGATGAGTAGGAGGACATGATCTGAAAGCATTCCCCGTGAAGATTCAGATGAGTCTAGTTTGTCGAGATTCTGCTGTTCTAGGCAGAGTCGTAGTCATATTCGCGATGACAGTCGCAGGCAACGGCAGTCGCAGTCACAGCCTCAGCCTCAGCCTGCCTCCTCCTCCTCCTCCTCTTTTCTCCTGCTCCTCCTCCTCCTCCTCCTCCTACGCCTCCTCCCTTCCCTCTTTCCTCCTGCGCGTCTCGTTCTCGTCCTCCTCGTCTTGCTCGTCCTCCTCCTCCTCGGGCTCTCTCACTCCTCCTCCTCCTCCTCCTCCTCCCTCCTCGCTCCTCCTCCTCCTCCTCCTCCTCCTCCTCCTGGTGGTCCTCCTCCTCCTCCTCCTCCTCCTCCTCCTCCTCCTCCTCATTTTTCTCCTGCTCCTCCTCCTCCTCCTCCTCCTCCTCTTCCTCCTGCTCGTCCTCGTTCTCGTCCTCCTCGTCTTGCTCGTCCTCCTCCTCCTGGTGTTCTCTCCTCCTCCTCCTCCTCCTCCTCCTCCTCCTCCTCCTCCTCCTCCTCTTCCTGGTCGCCCTCGTTCTCGTCCTCCTCGTCTTGCTCGTCCTCCTCCTCCTGGTGTTCTCTCCTCCTCCTCCTCCTCCTCCTCCTCCTGCTCCTCCTCCTCCTCCTCCTCCTCCTCCTCCTCCTCCTCCTCCTCCTCCTCCTCCTGGTGGTCCTCGTTCTCCTCCTCCTGGTGCTCTCCCCCCCCCTCCTCCTCCTCATCCTCGTCCTCCTCCTCCTCCTCCTCCTCCTCCTCCTCCTCCTCCTCCTCCTCATCCTCCTCATCCTCCTCCTCCTGGTAGTCCTCCCCCTCCCCTCCTCCTCCTCCTCCTCCTCCTCTTCCTGGTCGTCCTCCTCCTCCTGGTCGTCCTCCTCCTCCTGCTCGTCCTCCTCCTCCTCCTGCTCGTCCTTCTTCTCCTGCTCCTCCTGCTCATCGTCCTGCTCCTGCTCGTCCTCGTCCTCCTGGTCTTGCTCATCCTCCTCCTCGTCGTGCTCTTGCCCCTGCTGAAAATGTGGCCCAGGAATGGGAGTTCTGGGAAGTCGAAGAGCACGAAGTTGCCTACCGTTGGGGTACGTGGCATTCAAAATGGGGCCCGGGAATGGAGTTCTGGGAAATCGAAGACCACGAAGTGGCCTACAGTTGGCTCCGGGCATCCAAAATGTGGCCCGGGAATGGAGTTCTGGGAACTCGCAGAGCACGAAGTGGCCTACAGTTGGCTCCGGGCATTCAAAATGTGGCCCGGGAATGGAGTTCTGGGAAGTCGAAGACCACGAAGTGGCCTACTGTTGCATCCGGCCTCCAGAATGTGGCCCGGGAATGAAATTCTGGGACTCGAATAAACGAAGAGCACGAAGTGTGTGACTGTTGCATCCGGCCCTCCAGAATGTGGCCCGGGAATGGCGTTCTGGGATCTCGAAGAGCACGAAGTGTGTGACTGTTGCATCCGGTTATTCAGAATGAGCCTGGGAATGGAGTTCTGGGAACTCGAAGAACACGAAGTGTGTGACTGTTGGTGAAAAACGAGCGGGGCCCCCTGCCGCCCAGCAACTCCCAACGCCTGCCCGGACCCCCCTGTGGAGTGATCTGTGAGCTCTTTTTACCCCACTAGAAACCTATCAGTCTTCGCTGTTAGGTATATAAAAAAAAAAAAAAAAAAAAAAAAAAAAAAAAAAAAAAAAAAAAAAAAAAAAAAAACACGCTATCCTGTCTGGCGAGGGACGCGCCCGACTTCAAGCAAGCGCCTCTTTCTTCCCTCCGGAGCCGCGTGCCCTCGGCGCCCGCGCGGGGCGCCGAGCGCCCCCGGCCGCCCGGCCCAGCGACAGGGCCTCAGCCGGCGTCGGGCCCCGCGGCGCCGCGCCAGGGCCGCGCGGGCCGGGCCCGGGCTCGGCCTCGAGCTCGTCGAACTCGCCGTCGTCGACGACCGCCAGGCCGCCCTCGCGGTGCACCACTCGCGGGGCGCAGAAGCGGGGCGTCGCTTCACGGGGGGGGGGGGCGGAGGGCCCGGTGGGGCGCAGAGGCGTGCCCCCTCTCGTGCCCCCTGTGGGGGCCTCGGAGGGCCCCTCGGGTGCCCCCACAGGGTGCTCCCTGCGTCACCCCCCCGCGCCATCTGTTGGCCCGCCCGCCATGGGCGCGGAGAAGAAATGGGCACGCTGCCCAGCAGCAAGTGTTGTCCAAAACGACCAGCGGCCGCTGATGCGCAGGCGGCCGTCTGTCTCAGGTGGACAGCGTCCGCGGCGACACCGGCAGCGCGCCCTGCTCAGAATGAACAGGACCTGCTGTCGGTCTTCGTGCCCAGTGTTTCCGTCCTATTCCCAGACCCCCGACGTCATGATTTCTTCATGGCGGCGACCCCCAGAAATCTCGACCCGTTCCCCGGGACTGGCGCTTCATGCTGAGCTGTTTCTGACGGGCCCGAAGCCTGATCTTAGGTCGGGCATGTCCTCCTACACGCGGGATGTTGGAAAGCCAATCAAAAATGCTTAGAAGTGATAACAAAAATAATCGAAAAATCGTCCACATATTACTATTTTGCTATTCTCGAGTTTCCTCCTGTAGAGGGATATGCCCGACTTAGGCCTGAAGGGCCCCCCAAAGGCCGAGAATAGCGAAACACCTCCCGCCGTGTTGTATGTATATATGTACATTTCTATGTGTATATATATACATATATATGTGTGTGTATTGGACTCGAGGGGGTCTAGGATTCGGGAGGCCTGGCGAGGATACATATATATATATATATATATAGGACTCGAGAGGGTCTGGGATTCGGGAGGCCCGGCGAGGGCCGGGCAATAGCCTCTCGAGGCTAGGGCCTCGAGGCGAAGGCCTCCACGCCTCCAAAAGGCCGAGAAGTCGGCCAACAACCTGCCGTCGTGGTCGTTGCTCCGACCCTCCTCGATCTTCGATCGTCGAGGGTCGATCGTCCCGAATTGATCGGCACCCCCAGTGCGTGGTGGCACGCACAAGGGGGGTAGAGGGGAGAGGGGGGAAGGCTGCTTCGAGGGAGGCTGCTTCTTGGAAGGCGCCGGCCCTACACCGATACACAGAGAAGGCCCACGCCCTCTGAGAGAAGCAGGGGGGGCCTCGGAGGAGCCCTTCCCCCGCCCTCCCACCTCTGCGCGGGGCCGACCCAGACCTCCGACGTCATGATTTGTTCATGACGTCGACCCCCCCCCAAAAGTCTCCTCGACCCCTTCCACGGGACCGGTTTGTCGTCCCGAGGCGTTTGCTGACGGTCCCGAGGGTCGGTCAGGGCCCCCAGAGGCAGAACAAAGTAGCGAAGCGCATCCCGACGTGATTTTTTCCCCGGGACCCGAGGGGAGAGCATATGCTGCTTCGCATGAGTTCGATGCCAATGAATGGAAGATGAGCTGGATCTGCCAGTGGATCACTCTTTGATGGGCCTGCTTTCTACCACCACCACCATAAGTTGGAGGGGGAGGGGGTCCTCCTGCTCCTCCTCCCCCTCCTCCTCCCTCCTCCCTCCTCCTCCTCCTCCTCCTCCACCTCCTCCTCCTCCTCCTCCTGCTCTTCCTCCTCCGCCTCCTCCTCCTCCTCCTCCTCCTCCTCCTCCTCCTGCTCTTCCTCCTCCGCCTCCTCCTCCCCTCCTCCTCCTCCTCCTCCTCCTCCTCCTCCTCCTCCTCCTCCTCCCCCTCCTCCTCCTCTTCCTCCTTAGTCAGCAAATACTCAAAAAAAACACCCTAGATTAGTAACAAAATCGTCCCCGGACAAGCTTTTAACAACTATTTCTGAACATTCCTCCTCTGTGGCTCTGCGCGTGGCCCACCCGTGCCGCAACGCCCCGAAGACGGGCCCGCGCTGACGGCGCCCCGCGCGCGGGCGCCCCGCCGGCGGCCTCGGGCCGCGGCGCGCCCGCCGCCGCGGGCCCGTGGCCGCCGCCCGAGCCCGCGGCCAGCCCGGTCGGCGGGCCCGGCCGCGGGCGCGCGAGGGACCCCTGCGGCCGCCGCGGGCCCGCGGCCACCGCGGGGGCGGGGCCCCCGCCGCGGCCCGCGGCGGGGGAGCTCCACGGCTCCAAGGGGCGGCCCTCGCCGGCGCCGCAGAGGGCCCTGAGATGCCGGCGTCCCGGGGCCTCCCGACGAGGTGCGTGACTAGAGGAGCGCGCGCTGCGACTGAAGCGTCAGGCGAAACCTCCTCCTCCTCCTCCTCCTCCTCCTCCTCCTCCTCCTCCTCCTCCTCCTCCTCCTCATCCTCCTCCTCCTCCTCGTCGTTCTCCTCCTTCTGCTCTCTGGTTCAGGAGGCCCCCGTGACCTGCAAGTGAACAAGAAACAGCCTCCAGACGGCAGGGCAGATTTTACGCATGCACCCCCTCTCCTGCCTTAAGGGGCACTCTAGATGGGCCCCTCTCATGGTCGAAGAGAATCGCATCGCCCTTCTCGGTTTGAAGAGGAACTGCTGAGCACAGCGGGAAACCGAGCCCGAGCCACACTGGTGTTGACCACAACGATAAGCAATCAAAGTACCCCATAGTCCTTTGGGAGGGGACCTAAGTTAGGAGGGCCAGGAGCATTAGGGATATAGGGGGTCTGTTCTGAACATGTACCAGGCCAAACCGTCCAGACCTATTGTCTCTATGGCGGAGACGGGGACCTCAGTGAGGCCTCGTCATCGTCGCGTCAGTAGTGTTAGGGTTGTGGATGCCACGAAAATGGACACCCTAACAGTCCTAGCATCGAATGAAAAACGTGTTTACAATGCAAGAAAAGTGTGCTGGAAATGTTTAAAACATGTGTTTCACATGTTTAAAATCATTTTAACACATTTTCTAAAAGAGAGCGCGCCCGTGGGGAACTCGCAAAAGGGGGGGTCCCCCCTTAGCTACCCCCCCCCCTTGGACCCGCCCTGTCGGTAGCTCCCCCCCCCTCCCCCCCTTTTTCGCCCCCCCCCCGAAGCTACCCCCCCCCTTTGGCCGCTCCAGAAGCTACCACCCCCTCCCCCCCTTTCCAAAGCGTGGATCGGGGAGAGTAGCATAGTATCAATAACGCCATCGGCCACGCGGCCAGGACATAACATGCGGTGAAGTTTACCGGCCGGGACCCTGGGGAAATCATGTTCCAGGAAGGGGCCTCCGGGAACATTAAAATCACAGGCTCGGCAGAGCCGAAATTCGTGGCATTTTCGTTGCCGTGTTGCGCGGCGCGTGAGGCATAGCGCAGCGTGGTAATTTCTGCCAGTGCTTAGGAGAACGACTTGCGGGCGGGGCGTCAGACGTGGCAGGCATAGCATGTCGTCATTGAGCGCGGGGAGAGTGGCAACACCAACCCCGTGCCCATGCAAAGTATGAAGCTGCGCTGGCACGTTGGCTCAAGATGGAGCGGCCTCAGGAAAAACATCACTTGCCCGTCCCTGTGAGGAAGAGAAGTCAATCTCAGCGGCGACGCAGTCTGCTCCTCCGACTCTCCGTTTCTTGCAACACCCTCCTGAGGTTGAAGCTCAGGATCCCTGTAGACAGCAGCCTCCGCCATCCTCTGCCCATACCCCCGGCAGAGGCCCATCGACTGTTGAGCTTGATAGCTCAGGGGCCCCCTCTCGACGACGTTGTGCAGGAGGCTGAAGAGCAAGAGTTTTGAAGATGGCATTTGATGAGTCGATCGTGCCCCTTGCAGGGCCAGACGAGAGGAGATCCCTGCAAAGGGTTATGAGCCCAAACGCTGCCCTGGCGCAACATGGCTACACGCACATGCGGCAGTGCAGGGCGTGCTACGACGTGATCGTCGGCCCGGCGATCAGGTGCAGCGTGTGCGAGGGCGACGTCCACGCGCACTGCATGCAGGTCATCGGCATGTCCCCCGTGTGCTTCTACTGCTTGGCTGGCAGGAGCGTGCTGGCTGCGCAGCGCAGCTCGGCATGGACTGGCCACGTCGCAGCCCAGATGGGCAGGTTCGCGGCTAGCGGAGGGCAGCTGGCAGGCCAGGTGATCGGGGCGACGGTCAGCGGCACGGCGCAGGGAGCACTGCGGCTTGTCCAAGGAGCCGCGGCCGGCGCCAGGCGGACCTGGACTGGGGCAGGCGCGGTGCCGCCGCCGGCGCGGCCGCGCTATCTGCCGCCGCAGCTGCTGGAGCACGACAGCCAGGACAGCCAGCAGCTGGACGAGCTCCGGTTGGCCAGGCAGCAGATCGAGATTCTGACCAGGAGGACCGAGGAGCTCGAGAGGCAGCTTGGGGGTTACGCCACCCCGGGAGGGGCCGACGCGGGCGCGCTGACCGGCGGGCCGCCCAGCTCCCCGACGGATCGGGTAGAGCAGGGCCTTGCTGGTGAGGAGGAGGAGGCGCGAGGAGAGGATGTGGACACTGCAGTGCAGGAAAGGCTGGAGGAGGCCGGTGAGGGCTGGGCGCAGGCTTCGGAGCAAAGCCCGCCGCCCGAGCAGCCCCCAGCAGCAGCCGCAGCAGCAGCAGCAGCAGCAGCAGCAGCAGCAGCAGCGTCAGCAGCAGTGGAACCTCCAGGATTGGGCCCTGCAAGCTGGCCGCAGGGCCAGCAATGGATGCAGGGCCAGTTCCCCAGATGTGGCAGCCAGCATCCTCTGGAGTGGGAGGAGGCCCGCCTGGAGGAGGAGGCCCGCCAGGAGGAGGAGGAGACCCGGGAGGAGCAGGCGGAGCAGGAGTCAGCGGTTCAGGAGGAGGACTGCCTAGCAGCTTTGGCCCCCGCGGGACCCTGGGACACACCCTGGAGGAGCGCCGCCGCCGCCGCCGCCGCCACCCCCACCCTTCGGCGCAGGAAGTGCGGAGGGAGGAGAGCTGCCAGGTGACAGGACTGGCACGCTGACGGCGGTGCTGGCGCGTCTGAAGGACACCGACGTGCCGACCCTCGAGTGGGTCAAGGGCGTCGGCAAGGCATCGACGTTCGAGGACTGGCTCCAACGGGCCAGCATCAGGATCAGCGGACTGCATCCTGCATTGGAGGCCTTCTGGGCCAGGGCGCAAGAGTGTTGCGCGGTGGCCTACGACGAGTACCTGTCCGTGGACCCGCTCAAGAGGCCTCTCATCAGGCCAGCCGCGCGCATGATGCCGGCGGAGTTGAAGAACGTGGAATTGCGTCTCCGGCCTTTCCTGCTGGACGCGATGCCGGTGAGCATCAGGAAGCAGGCATTGGCGACCCGGCAGACCGCGGTGGCCGACATTCTCTTCGCCACGATGGTTGAGGCGGGGCCTGGGACGTTGAAGGACCGGGAGGCCACGCTGAAGGCGGTGGAGAGGAGAGGCCAGCAGGCGTCCAACCAGGTCGCGGACGTGTACGAGAACCTCCAGAGGTGGAAATTCGACCTCACCCGGCTGCAGAGGTTGGGGATGGCAGCCCCTGGCCCCACGGTGCAGCTCTCCACGTTGAGAGGCATGGTGCGCCGTATGTCGGAAACCGACGGGTCTTTCCAGTACAGGCTCCACGCGTTCGAGATGCAGCATGGGTTATCCGGGACTTCGTGCTGCAGCCAGGCTCAGGTCGACGAGTTCTGGCGCTACCTCTCGGCGGAGGCTAGAGAAGTCTGCGGGCCAGATGTGGCAGCGAAGAGCGTGAAGGCCGAGATCGCCGAGATCGAGAACAAAGGTAAGTACAAGGGAGGTCAAGGATAAGGACAAAGGCAAGCCCAAGGGAGGAGGAACAAGAGGGCCGCCCAAAGGAAAAGGCAAGGAGGACAAGGGCGAGCAGTCGCCCTGCAAGTTCTTCGAGCAGGACGGCGGCTGCCGCAGTGGCGGCCAGTGCAGCCACCCGCACAGGCGGCTGGCGGTGTCGGAGGGCAAATGCTTCAACTGCGGAGCGGTGAAGCATAAAACGGACGCCTGCCCTCGGCCACTGCGCGAGGTCAGTGCCCGCTCAGTTGCTGCAGGACCCACCCCAGGAGGAGGAGGAGGAGGAGGAGGAGGAGGAGGAGGAGGCGTTGACAGCAACGCCGCAGCAGGAGCGAGGGCAGCGTCTGGTGGGCCGACCAGCCCAGATGCGCTCCCGACCAATACGAATGTGGGCGCGGTGGTCGCGGCTACCATCAGGGCCCTGGCAAGCGAAGGTTTGGCCAGCGCTCGGGCGAGCTGGGCGCAGGTGCAGGCGCCGACCGAGGAGGAAGACTGGTGGCTCGACTCGTGGGCTACGCCAGGTGCCGCCCCCAGCCCGCGCGCGGCGACGGCCGTAGTGGCCGTAGGAGGAGGAGGAGGCGCTGAGGAGATTGAGCATCGCCAAAGCGCCCCGCAGCCAGGAGGAGGCAGCGTCGGAGATGTTTCGACGAAGGCCATAGCCATCGCGAAGGTTATGGTGATTAAGGGGAGGCGGATGCTGCTCGCCGACACGGGCGCGACCCATGAGTTGAGGTCGATTCCGATTGGCAGCACGCCCGAGGTTCCCCACAGGATCATCGAGCTGCAGGTGGCCACGGGCAGCCTCGACGCGACCATCGGTGACGACGACATCGTCTACGTGCCGAGCGAGGTGGAGCTGCAGCCGCTGTTCCCCATCGGCGCCTACTTGCACGAGTGCGGCCTGCGCCTCACGTGGGCCGCTGGGCAGGCCACGATCCGCCTGCCGAGAGGGCGAGACATGAGGCTTGAGCAGGTCAAAGGGGCGCTGATGAGGAGAGTGCGGATCAGCTCAGGAGTTTGAGGAGGAGGCTCCGTCAGGAGAGAGGCCAGGCGCTGGTGCTGCGCGCGGTTGCGGCTGCTGTGAGTATCTCGGATTTGGCACGCCACAGGGCGGAGGGCCATCCGAGGTTCATGCGGGAGTGCCGGGAGTGCCGTTTGGCAGCCTGGCGCATGAGGCCTCATTATCGCCTCGACCCTTCAACTCGGCCGGGAGGCCAACTGAGCGTGGACATACCCGGCCCCCACCCGAAGGGATTATGGCCGAGCTCACTCGCCGAGGGATGGCCCTAGGAGGGCTTGCTACTTCCTCCTGGCCGCATACCAGGTGCTGACCAAGCGCGAGGTGGAGGACCAGGAGCGCATGGTTAAGGATGCCAAACGAGCAGCCGGAGTCGAGGGCGGCGCTGCTGATGCAGGCGCTGCCGAGGAGCGGGGGCCCGCAGGACAGGAGGAGGTTGAGGAGCAGGACGAGGCAAAGACATGGTACTACACGAAGCCTTTGGAGGGGAAAACCTCCAAGGAGTGCACCGCGGCGATGGATGAGATCATCAGCGAGGTCAACCTGGAATTCCAGGGGCCTGCCGTGTTTCGGCTGCACGGCGACAGGGCCGGGGAGCTGACCCGGGCGCGCCGTCAAGGGCCACATGGCGTCCAGGCACCACAATCGCAGTGACGTCGACGGCTGGAGGCGAGCCCAACTCCAATCCCAGGGCCGAGCGCGGGATCGGAGCGGTCAAGACCAGAGCACGCGCAGTGCTCATGGCCGAGGGCCTCACTGCTGAGGATCGGCAGGCGCTCTGGCCGGCAGCTGTCCAGCATGCGGCGTGGTGCCAGCGCCGGGAGGCCCAAGGGCGAGGCTTCGGAGATTGCCCGCCCTTCGGAGCAGCGGTGACGAGCAGGATCAAGGACGCCCGAGGCAGTTTCGGGCCTCGCGCGCGCAAGCGGTACTTTTTCGGGGCGGCTGACGGTGTGAGTGGTGGGTGCCTTCTTGGACGAAAAGGGCCTGCTGGCTGGGTGTTCGAGGTCTCGTCCAGCTTTGTGCTCAATCTGAAGGCGCGCGAGGCCCAGGAGGAGGATGAGGCCCAGGAGGAGGATAAGCAGGCTGAGGAGGATGAAGCCCAGGAGGAGGATAAGCATGCCGAGGAGGACCTATCGGCCACGCGGACGGGACAGCATCCTGCTGAGGAGGATCGGGCCCAGGAGGAGGAGAAGCAGGATGAGGAGGAGAAGCACACAGGAAACGCAGCAGCACCAGGAGGAGGCAGCGGGGAGGACATCTTCGAGGTTCAGTCCGCGGAGCGAGCGTTCTCTTGTCCGGCGTGCCGGGGCCGCCATCGAATGCACACCCGTGATGAAAGGTGCGGCCTCGGAGCTCGCGCGGCGACGGCGACGCCAGCGAGGAGGATGATGAGTGAGGAGGAGGTCGAGGAGGAGCCGCGGAGGAGAGATGCACATTCGGCGATTTCGAGCTCCCCTCGGCCTCGCCAGCGAAGTAATGTTCCCAGAGAGGCCTCCAGGAACATCAAAAAGCATGAACTTCGGAAGCCAGGAATTACTGGTACACCCCTGAGCCTCTTCGTGCACCATGACAGCATGAACGTGCATGTCGCATTCGCTGCCGCAGACGATGCACCTGATGGCGGAGACCTGGACAACGCGCCTCCGGAATACCACGACATCGTGAGGGACTCGGCCATGCAGATCGTCAGCGTCGCGGACGTGCGGAAGGCGTATGGCCAGGAGCGCGAAGAATGGAAGCTCACGCTGAAGAGTGGGCTCGGGTCGCTCCGTGAGACTGGTTCCTACGAGGAGTTATCGCCCGCGGAGCGGGCGGCAGTTTCGCCACGAAGGATCTTGCCGACGAAGGCGGTGGCAGGAGCTATGGCCCCCGACCCGACGGGGAACAGGAGGAAGCAGATTCGGGCGGTCGTCTGCGGGAGCCACCAGGAGCGCGGCGACGACGAGTAGGTCTACGCGGCGAACGTGGACATCTCCTCGGTGAGGACGGCCCTGGCCGTGGCAGCGTGCAAGGGTTGGGCCGTGGGCGCCCTGGACGTCAGCACGGCGTTCCTGAACGCGGAGCTGCCCGAGGAGGTCGGCGAGGTCATCGCGAGGCTGCCGAAGATTTTCGTCGAGTACGGCCTCTGCAAGCCGGACGAGCTGTGGAGGGTGAAGCAGGCGATCTACGGATTGCGAGCGTCCCCACGGGCATGGGGCATCAAGCAGGACAGCGATTTGCGCGACGTGCGGGTGCAGCACGAGGGCATCGAGCGCAAGCTCATGCAGTCACTGGTGGACCCCTCGGTGTGGTCCGTGGTACCGGTCGTGGAGCCGAGGGTGGAGTCCGAGCGCACGGTGCTAGGATACGTGGACGACTTCCTCATCCTGGGCGGTGGGCAGCTGGTGGCAGCGCTCACGCGCGCGTGCCAGTCCCTCTGGAAGTGCAGCGTCCACAACATGGTCAGTTTTGGCGCTCCGGGCGAACTGAAGTACCTCTCGTTGACCATTGAAGCGAGGGCCGACAGCGGAGTACATCTCGGACCTGTTGGAAAAGTGGGGGCTGGACAAGGCCAACGGCACCGGCGCGATGCAGTTCGAGCCGACCGGCGACGAGGAGGAGGCGGAGGAGGCGGAGGTGGGGGACGTGAGACTTGCTCAAAGGATGTCGGGGGGCCTGCTGTGGCTCAGCAGCCAGACCAGGCCTGACATAGCATTTGTAGTATCCCGCGTTGCCTCTGCTGCCTCTTCGCGCCCTCTCTGGGCGCTCCGCCTGGGTAGGGCGTGTGCTCAGGTATCTAATTGGCACTCGTACCTGCGGGCTGTTGTATGTAACTGGGGCGGGTGAGTTGCGTCTGGGGACTTTTGCGGGTGCTAGTTTTGAGCCCGACTGCAGCCAGTCGGGTGTGGCAACGTACGTGTGCGAATGTTTGGTCGACCGGAGGTCGATCAAGCAGGCGCAGCCTGCCCGGTCGACGGCCGAGGCTAAAATCACAAGCTTGGCCATGGGTTGCATCATGATGGAAGGCACCGAGGCGGTGCTAGGATCGATGTTCGTGCGACCAGCGTCAGTGTGCTTGTGGGGCGACAGCAGCGCGTCGCTCGCAGTAGCCATGGGCCAAGGCTCGTGGCGCACCCGCTGCCTGGCCAACAGGGCCAGCGCTCTGCGCAGCAGGCTGCACCAGGGGACCTTGCAGCTTGGGCACGTCCCCACTGCGGAGCAGAGGGCGGACGGCCTGACAAAGACTTTGCCTGTCCCTGGCATGGCTCGCACGCGCTCGGCATTAGGACCCCGGGCGTAAGCGGCGAGTGTTTTTAGAGAAGCCATTTTGGCTGGAGTGTGGGCGATATGCTGCCCCGCAATCCCACGGACCGAGTCCGTGCGACTCCGCGCTCGGCACAGGCCGCGGCGGAGAGGAGGAGCGTGGATCGGGGATCGGGGAGCGTAGCATAGCATCAATAACGACATCGGCCACGCGGCCGGGACATGACATGCGGTGACGTTTACCTGGCAGGGACCCTGGGGAAATCATGTTCCTGGAGGGGCCTCCGGGAACATTACAATCACAGGCTCGGCAGAGTTCGTAACATTTTCGTAGCCGTGTTGTGCGGTGCGTGAGGCATAGCGCAGCGTTGTACATGTCTGCCAGTGCTTAGGAGAGCGACTTGCGGGCGGTGCGTCAGACATGGCAGGCATAGCGTGTCGTCAGCGAGCGCGGGGAGAGTGGCAACACCAACCCCGCGCACATGCAAAGCTTGAAGCTGCGATGGCACGCTGGCTCAAGATGGGGCGGTCTCAAGAAAAAACATTATTTGCCCGTCCCAGTGAGGAAGAGGAGTCAGTCTCAGCGGCGACGCAGGCTGCTCCTTCCACTCTCCGTTTCTTGCAACACCCTCCTGAGGTTGAGGCTCAGGATCCCTGTAGACAGCAGCCTCCGCCATCCTCTGCCCATACCCCCGGCAGAGGCCCATCGACTGTCGAGCTTGATAGCTCAGGGGGGCCCCTCTCGACGACGTTGCGCAGGAGGCTGAAGAGCAACAGTTTTGAAGATGGCACTTGATGAGTCGATCGTGCCCCATGCAGGGCCAGACGAAAGGAGAGCCCTGCAAAGCAAAGGGGGGGGGCTTAGCTACCCCCCCCTTCCAAAAGGGGAGGGGGGCTTCGAAGCTATCCCCCCCCCGCCTTTTTGCCGCTCCGGAAGCTACCCACCCCCCATTGCCAAGGGGGGGGGGGAGCTCAGCTACCCCCCCCCCTTGGACCTCCCCTGCTGGAAGCTTCCCCCCCTCCCTCCCTTTTTTCCTCCCACCCCGGAAGCTCCCCCCCCCCCCCTCCCCCCCTCTTGCCGCTCCGGAAGCTACCCCCCCCCCTTTCCAAAGGGGGAGGGGGGCTTAGCTATCCCTCCTCCTCCTCCTCCTCCTCCTCCTCCTCCTCCACAATTACTCAATATGAATACTACTCTCCCTCTTCCCCTGATGACGGTTTGGAAGTGCTCGACCCCCCCGCGTACTGTTTTTTTTTAACACAGGTTTCCCCGGAGTTGGGTTTTCCGTTGCATTTGTTTCAAAATGCTGCTCTCGCCGAAGCGCCGGCCTCATTTTCGGGCCCCGCTCATTCCGAATCGTGCTCCCGCTGTAGCGCTGGCCTCATTTCCGTGCTTCCGCTCGTTCCGATTCGTGCTCCCGCTGCAGCGCTGGCCTCATTTCCGCGCTTCCGCTCGTTTCGACTCGGGTTCCCGCTGCGGCGCTTGCGTCATTTCCCGTGCCATGCCACGGCGTGCAATGCAATGCTAGGTTGATACTACGCTTTGCGCTGCTCTTCTACGCCATGCCATGCCGTGCTCTACAATGCATCGTACCATTTCGGGATCATTGCCCAACTCGACATCCGACTGTGCGGGTAGGGAGGGGATCTACGCCATGGTGAGGGATGGGAAGGAGGGGTAGGATGTCGGATATGACGCGAGCGCACCTAGCTTGTCCCCCCCCTCCCCCATCCTCATCATCCTCCTCCTCCTCCTCCTCCTCCTCCTCCTCCTCCTCCTCCTCCTCCTCTTCCTCCTCCTCCTCCTCGTCCTCCTCCTCGTCCTCCTCCTCGTCCTCCTCCTCCTCCTCTGCCTC
>CAUYUJ010021103.1:76940-99557 GCA_963575745.1 Prorocentrum cordatum | reverse complement strand
TGGCGTCCGGGTGATGGCCGCGCACCCTCCGCGTACTGTTTTTTTACACACAGGATGCCCGGGAAATCCCGGGAAACGACTCTCGCTGAGGCGCCGGGGCCATTTTTTCCCAAAATGCTGCTGTCGTTGAGGCGCCGGCCTCATTTTTGCTCCCGAATCGTTCCGAATCGTGCTCCCGCTGCAGCGTGGGCCTCATTTTATGATCGGCGTTTGGCCTCCGTCGTCCAGGATGGCGTTCTCGCCCCAGCGCGGGCCGTTCTCGCCACAGCGCGGGCCTTTTTCTCGCGCGCCCATCCGCCCGCCACCACCGCGCCGCACCGCCACCACCACCACCACCACCACCACCACCACCACCACAACCACCACCAGCACCAGCACCAGTACCAAAACCACCACCACCAGCACCACCACCAGCACCACCACCACCACCATCACCACCACCACCACCACCACCACCACCACCACCACCACCACTACCACCACCACCACCACCACCACGACAACCACGCACACACGCACGCACGCACGCACGTGCACCACCACCCACTACGCACGCGCGCGCGGAGCCACAGGTCCGCTACGACACGCGTCCGCGGATAGAGAAAATCAGCGCCATGGTAAGGGATGGGAGGGAGGGGTAGGACGTCAGATATGACGCGAGCGCACCTAGCTTGTCCCCCCCCTCCCCCATCTCCCCCCCCCTCCCTCCAGGGTCGGAAAAGGTTCAAAAATGGCTCTTGTACATAGCTTCCCCCTATGATTTCACTCAATACACTGCAAACCGCGGGCTGCGCAGCGCCCGTAGCCCGCGGCGCCTGGCCGAGCGCTCATCAAGACTGCCCAACACTCACGTCCGCGGCACCGACGAAGCGCGAAAGCGCCGAGGAGGAGTTCGCACGCCGCGCGCATTCAGCTCCGCTGGTTCGACTAACAGAAAGAACCCTTAACCCGAAACCACAGCCAGTGGTTTCGCCGCGATCGGTGCCATCCCTGGGGGCTGCGAACCACGTCACTCTACGCTTACGGAGGCTCCTGGGGTCTTCTGGGAATGTTCCACGTGCTCTCCAGGCGCTCCCAGACGCTCCCAGACCCTACCCAAGGACTCCCAAGACTCCGATGCGCCCCCAGACGCTCACAGGCGCTGGGGCCAACGCTGACGGATGCTCCTGGGGCCTCCCTGGGACTGCTCCACGTGCTCTCCAGGCGCTCCCAGACGCTCCCAGACCCTGCCCTGGAGGCTAACTAGCGTGACTCCGATACGCTCCGATACGCTCACTGGCGCTGGAACAAGACGCACTGAGCGCACCCGCGCAAACGCTCCGCCGCGCCTAGATGCACCCAGAAACTCACACACGCCCCCAGGCGTTCCCAGGCGCTAGAGCGCGCTCCGGCAGCTCGACAGACTGCCCCCCAAGCGTAGCGAGGGGGCGCCACGCCCACCCCCGCGCGTTCCCCCTCCGCACACCCGTCCTGACGAATACCAAACACAGCGAGCCATAACCGTTCTCACGAATACCAAACACAGCGAGCCACGAACGCTCTCGGATTGCCTGAACGCGCACGCACGCGGGTTCTACACCTCTCCCAGCGACACTTCGCCGACGCGCATCTCCCGCCGAACAAGCATCTGCCGGCAGTTCCGTGGCTTCTACAGACGCATCGCCTACGCGTCGATCACCCTTCCTTCTGTTTTGCAATGTATCCTGCAGGGGCGCGCGGCTCTGCCCTACGCTGCACATCTGCACACGCGCGCGCCACGCGCAGTCGCGCGCGCCCACGCGCTTGCGCCGCGCACGCACGCGACGAGCACCCGACACCGCAGCTGCGCCCCGCACGCTCTGGCCGCGCCGACTGCATGCAATCGCAGCCCTCTGGCATCGCTCGCAACGCTGCGGCTCTTCGCCCGCGCGCAATCAGCGCAACGGGCGCCGCGCTCGATGGGGCCGCGGCGCCTGCAACCTCTGCCCATTTCTGCCCCCACCGCTGCGCCGCTCGACTGACGGCGCTGCTTACAGGGGGCGCGGCCCCGGCCCGCGCGCAGAAGGAATGCAATTCGAAATGAAGTCCACGGCGCGGCCCGCCGCCTCTCCGAGCCCCGCGGCGCCCAGCGCGCGCGCGCGTCAGAGCCAGATAGTCGAGATGGTCCATTTGTGCCCGCTGCGCGAGCAACGCCCAGAAACAAAAGGGCACCGGTCGAAGCAAAGCCGTCAAGGGCATCGTCTCGCCGTCGCATGCGCGGAAGCGCCATTTGCCGCCAGCGCTCGCCCCAATGGTGAAACTGCGCATCTCGCCCCAATCCACAGACGGATCGAAGCGCGAGGGCCGCGAAGTACCCAGAGACACGCAACGCGCTGTTTATCGAGGGAAGCAGCCGCGGATGCCCCGAGTGGAATTGAGCCGATGGCTACGGGGAACACCCTGAAATATTAGATCCCCCAGGAGCTCCTGGAGCCCCCCAGGGGCGCGCGGGGCGGCGCTGGCGGATGCTTCGCGCCAGGGGCACGAACCTCCCCCAGCGACGCATCGCCGATGCTTCAACGCGAACGCTTGCGAACGCGCACGCACGCACGCACGCACAACGCCGTCTGCCACTGCCAGAGGCTGAAGGGGACAGGGGCGTTTCGCCGTCAGTCCCCCGGAGGCGTTTGTTTGCTTTCGCTTTCTCTGCGTCCCCCCCCCCCTTTCTGTCTCTGTTTCCTTCGTCTCTGTCAGTGGCGGACGGTGTTGTCACATCGACGCCGATTGCCCTTCCGTGCCTTGTCCGCCTCGGCTTGTACCTCCGTGCGGCGGCTGGTGTGTTCCTGCATCAGGTCAGCGATCTTATTCTCGAAGTCTGCCTTCTGGAGGCGAAGGGCTCCCTGCTTCTCGTTCGCGTAGTGTTCGTGCGCCTCGCGGCGCGCGGGAACTGGAGCCCGCGCTCCAAGTCCAAGTCGGCCTGCGCCGTGGCCGCGGCGGTCAGGGCCTCTTCCTTTTCCGTCAAGGCCGCCGCCGTTTTTTCTTCCGCCGCTCGCACCGTGGCGAAGGCGTCCTCCCGCGCGTGGTCGGCCGTTTCCGCCCTCCTCTGCGCCTCGGCCGCCGCCGCCTCGGCCCACTCTCTCATGGACCTGTCTGTCGCCGCAACGAGGTCGAAGTTCTCGTCGGCGTCCTGCACCGCGCTGAACCGGCGGCCAGCGGAGCGCGGCGGGCTGTGGCACGCCGAGCGCCCACCCGGCGGCGCCGACATGCGCTCGCGCGCGCGTCGTCTAGCGTTTAGGGCCTGTGTGGTTTCCAAGGAACCCAGGGACGATCCCCTGCGGCGCTCCAAGGAAACCAAGGACGACGACGACGACAACGCCGGTCCCCTGAAGCGCCCGACGACGACAATCCCCTGCAGCGCTCCGAGGGGCCCAAGGATGATGATAACGACGACGGCGACGACGACGATCCCATGGAGCGCTCCAAGGAACCCGAGGACGACGCCGCCGACGACGACGATCCCCTGCACCGCATCACGGCGCACAAGGACACGACGACGACGACGATCCCCTGCAGCGCTCCGAGGAAGCCAAGGACGACGACGACGACGACGACGACGACGACAACGACGACGACGACGATCCTCTGCGGCGCTCCGAAGAGCCCCAGCACGACGACGACGACGACGACAACGACGATCACCTGTGCGCTCCAAGGAGCCCGAGGACGGCGCCGACGACGACGACGACGGTCCCCTGCAGCGCTCCAAGAAGCCCAAGGACGACGACGACGACGACGGCGATCCCCTGCAGCGTTCCAAGGAACCCAAGGACGACGACGACGACGACGACGACGACGATCCCCTGCAGCGCTCCAAGGAGCCCAAAAATACAACGACCGCGACGACGACGATCCCCGGCGCGCTCCAAGGAGCCCGAGGACGACGACGACGACGACGACGACGACGACGGCGACGACGACGACGACGACGACGACGACGACGACGACGACGACGCCGACGATCCCCTGCGGCGCTCCAAGGAGCCCAAGGACGACGACGACGACGACGACGACGACGACGACGACCCCCTGCGACTCCACGGAACCCGAGGACGACGCCGCCGACGACGACGACGATCCCCTGCAGCGCTCCAAAGAGCCCAAAGACGACGATGACGACGAAGACGACGACGACCCCCTGCGACTCCACGGAACCCGAGGACGACGCCGCCGACGACGACGACATTCCCTGCAACGCTCCAGGGAGCACAAGGATAAAACGACGGCGACGACGATCACCTGCAGCGCTCCAAAGAGCCCAAAGACGACGACGACGACGACGACGACGACGACGACGACGACGACGCCGACGATCCCCTGCGGCGTTCCAAGGAACCCAAGGACGACGACGACGACGACGACGATCCCCCGCGACTCCACGGAACCCGAGGACGACGCCGCCGACGACGACGACGTTCCCCGCAGCGCTCCAAGGAGCACAAGGATACAACGACGGCGACGCCGATCCCCCGCGGCGCTCCAAGGAGCCCGAGGACGGTGACGACGACGACTAGGACGACGCCGATCCCCCGCGGCGCTCCAAGGAGCCCAAGGACGACGACGACGACGACGACGACGACGACGCCGACGATCCCTTGCGGCGCTCCAAAGAGCCCAAGGACGACGACGACGACGACGACGACGACGACGACGACGACGACGACGGTCCCCTGCAGCGCTCGACGACGACGGTCCCCTGCGGCGCTCCAAGGAGCCCAAGGACGATCCCCTGCGGCGCTCCAAGAACCCAAAGACGACGAAGACGACGACGACGACGACGGTCCCTTGCAGCGCTCGACGACGACGATCCCCTGCGGCGCTCCAAGGAGCCCAAGGACGACGACGACGACGACGACGACGACGACGACGACGACGACGACGACCCTGGAGCGTTCCAAGAAACCCAAGGACGACGCCGACAAGGACGACGAAACAAATATTCCCCTTTCTGTGCTCCCAGGGACCGAAAACTCACTCAATAGACCCCCGGGGCAGCTTTAAACCAACACGCTTCAGACAGCAGCCGGGCGAAGCGACAGCCATATCAGCTCGACGCCGACGCGCTTGAGAGAGCATCCACGCGAAGCGACACCCAAAGGAGCTGGAAACTGCAACCTCCAGGAAACGACGGCGACGACGACGAACCCCTCTCGAGCCTCTGCAGGGATCGGGCGATGGATCGAGCACCTCAAGGGAGCGACGGCGACGACGACGACCGCCCCTTCGGTCCCTGCAACGAACTACCGTTGGCTCGAGCACCTCAACGGAGCGACGGCGACGACGACGACGCCCCCTTCGGGGCTCTGCAGCACCGCCCGACGATTCGACCGTCTCAACGGAGCGACGGCGATGTCGTCGCCGTCGTCGTCGTCGTCGTCCTCCTCCTCCTCCTCCTCCTCCTCCTCCTCCTCCTCCTCCTCCTCCTCCTCCTCCTCCTCCTCCTCCTCCTCCTCCTCGCCGAAAAATGCCGCCGGGGGCCGCGCGCGCGTCGCCGCCGAATCCATCGCGCACAACAGTAGCGCACGCGCGCGCCAGTCGCCATCCGAGCGCAAGCATGCTAATGAAAGCCTCTTGCCGGCTCCCGGAGCCCCCTGCTGGAAAAACGAAATTTGAACATTCGACAGCACTTCCCCCTTCTACGAAATGAATCCGTGGCCTTCGCGGGCCCCCCGCCGCTCTCCATAATGCTCAAGCGGGGACGACTCAGAAGCCAGAAAACTCAAAAAGACTTAGAGGGGAAGACTCAGAATGATCAGAAAACTAAAAAAAACTCAGACTCGGCAGAAGGCTCGGAATGGCCAGAAGACTCAAAATGGCCACGCGACTCAGAAGACCCAGAGTGGCCAGAAGACTTAGAATGGCCAGGAGACTCAAAAAGACTCAGAGAGGCAGACTCAGAATGATCAGAAAACTCAAAAAGACTCAGACTCGCCAGAAGACTCAGAATGGCCAGAAGACTCAAAAATGGCCACGCGACTCACAAGACCCAGAGTGGCCAGAAGACTTAGACTGGCCAGAAGACTCAAAAAAGACTCAGAGGGGCAGACTGTGAATGGCCAGAAGACTCAAAAATACTTAGACTGGCCAGAAGACTCAGACTGGCCAGAAGACTCAAAATGGCCACGCGACTCACAAGACCCAGAGTGGCCAGAAGAATCAGAATGGCCAGAAGACTCAAAAAGACTCAGAGGGGCAGACTCAGAATGGCCAGAAAACTCAGAATGGCCAGAAAACTCCAAATGGCCACGCGACTCACGAGACCCAGCGTGGCCAGAGGACTCAGACTGGCCAAAAGAATCAAACATACTCAGAGGGGCAGACTCTGAATTGCCAGAAGACTCAACAAGATTCAGACTGGCCAGAAGACTCAGAATGACCCGAAGACTCAAAATGGCCACGCGACTCACAAGACTCGCGTCGGCCAGAAAATGCAGAATGGGCAGCAAACTCAGAATATCCGGAAGACTCGAAGTGACACTGAATTGCCGAAGAATCCAAATGACCAGCAGAGTCAGAGCGGCCACCATATTCAGACGATGAAGAGACGCAGAATAGCCGGATGACTCAAGAAGACTCAGAATTGCCAAAAGACTCAGAATCGCCAAAACAATCCAAAGAGCCACATGTTCATAATGGCAACATACACAGAAAGACCAGCACACTCAGAATGGCCGCAAGAGACGCTCAGACGCCGAAGAGTTCGAAGTCGAGCGGCTGGCGCGCAGCAGGCACTGGGTGCGCGGGCCAGAGCGCGGCGGTGGAAGTGGAGACCAGCAGCACGCACGCACGCACACAAGCACTTCTCAACAACCAATGGGAAATGCGCATTGTGGCGAACGTCTGGGCAGCGCGCAAATTCCCTAGATCGAGTCGCGCGATCGAGATCCCACGTCTGATCGCCGCCTGCGGGCTGAGCGCCCAGCCCCTTCGAGATCGCCGAGCTCGCACCTCTTAGTTGCACCGTTGCAAGGGGGTGCCAATCCCACCCCCATCGCGCTCCTCCCCCCGCCGTGCGAGGCGCGCGCCGAGGCGAATGCCGCGCCCTTACCGGAAGCCTCTCCGGAGACGCCGTCGCGGCGATTCTGCGCCAGCCGCAGCCGCGTGCCTTAGCTGGAAGCCTCTGCGCAGACACCGCCTTTGCCATCGCGACTGCCCGTTCGCATTCGCACGCCGCACGAGAGCCCCCCTTGATAAGGGGGGTTGGGGGGTAGACACCCTAAACCCTAAAAGGCTTCACTCTGGGCGGCCGGGGCGGGAATGCACAGCGCGGGGCGCGCGCGACCCGGGCAGCGACCCCCTCCGACAATCTCGATGGGGGGGGTCGCAGCCAGCGCGCGCATTCTCCCGCGCAGGCCCTAAGAACTAAGAGCCTATGGGTATTTAAATCCTGAATGAAGCTCTCACGGACGCCCTTCCGCGCCCCTTATGCCGCCCCCCATGTCGGCGCACCCCTCGCGCAGATTCTTGGCCTCGGAGTGCCGGGAACGGCGTTCTGGGAGGAGATGCTGACATCGGAATGCCAGGCATGGCGTCGTTAGTCCTTTGCGAAAGGCACGGGCGCGACCTCTACCCTTTCGGGTTGAGCGCCGCCCCCGTGCCCTTCCCCAGGGGCCGCCCCGCGGAGGCTGGACATGGCCCCCTGGGTTTCCGAGCGGCCATGGCCGCCCCGTCGCGCTGACACCCCGCGGCGCGCCCAAGCGCAACGGGGCCAGCGCGGCAGGGCGACCGCGGCCGCCCAGGAGCCCCCCTCCCTCGGGAGCCCCTCGCCGAGAAGCTCCCGGAGAAGGCGCAGCTGCGCCTCCTCGACGCCTTTCTGGGGGCGCCGCGGTGGGAGGCGGCGGCGAGCGGCGCAAGCCGGGTCTCAACGCATCGCTGCGATTCCGCCGCGACGCGGCGGGGGGCTCAGCCCAGCGCCAGCGCCAGCGACACGGAGACAACGACGTCGTCGTTTTGAGATCAATATGTCTTGGGTCATGGGTGGGCGGGACACGTCCAACAGGCTGCGAGTTTGGGCTAGTGGAGCCCAACTTCTTAATCCTATATTTATTAAACCCTGAATCCTGCAAAAGCGGCCACATACGCTTACATACGGGCGCATACGCACCAGCATGTAAACCACCACCATCCCTTGCAAAACAAAATGCGAGTTCCTGATCGCGCGTGCAGAATGCATTGCGAATTACACTACCAATGCGCGTCCGCGGACGCAAACCCTCGCCATCCCTTGCCAAAAAAATGATTTCCTGATCATTCGTGCATTATCCATTGCGAATTACAATACCAATGCGCGTCCGCGGACGTAAACCCTCGCCATCCCTTGCGGCAAAAAATATATAATTTCTGAGTATGCGCCCATACACCTATGAGACTTTCCTTACCAAGTGCGCCGCTGTCGCAGAATCCTGTGTTTTACCATATGACTTCCATGATGTATCAGGCGCTCACAACGCTCCCAGGCGCTCCCAAGCGCTCCAGGCGCTCCCATGCGCTCCCAGGCGCTCCCAAGCGCTCCCAGGCGCTTCCAGGCGTGCCAGGCGCTCCCAAGCGCTCCCAGCGCTCCCGGGCGCTCCCGGGCGCCCCCAAACGCTCCCGTTCGTTGTACTTACAACGAGGGGAGAGATGATCTTTATGGCAGGGTGGCTTGCGGGTGGAACTGGCAGCCACCGCAGGTGGGCTCCTAGGCAGGAAGGGATCAGCTGCGGCAGAGCTTGTAGACCCTAAACCCTAAACCCTAAGAGCTAAGAGCCTATACATATTTAAATCCTGAAGCTCTCGCGGACGCCCTTCCGCGCCCCCTATGCCGCCCCCCATTTCGGCGCACCCCTCACGCAGATTCTTGGCCTCGGAGTGCCGGGAACGGCGTTCCGGGGGGAGATGCTGACATCGGAATGCCAGACATGGCGCCGTTAGTCCTTTGCGAAAGGCACGGGCGCGACCTCGACCCTTTCGGGTTGAGCGCCGCCCCCGCGCCCGTCCCCAGGGGCCGCCCCGCGGAGGCCGGACATGGCCCCCTGGGTTTCCGAGCGGCTATGGCCGCCCCGTCGCGCTGACACTCCGCGGCGCGCTCAAGCGCCACGGAGCCGGCGCGGCTGGGCGACCGCGGCCGCCCAGAAGCCCCCCTCCCTCGGGAGCCTCTCGTCGAGAAGCTCCCGGAGGAAGGCGCAGCTGCGCCTCGTCGACGCCTTTCTGGGGGCGCCGCGGCGGGCGGCGGTGGCGAGCGGTGCAGGCCGGGTCTCAACGCATCGCTACGATTCCGCCGCGGCGCGATGGAGGGCTCGGCTCAGCGCCAGCGACGCGGTGCGGAGACAACGTCGTCATCGTTTTGAAATCAATATGTCTTGGGTTATGGGTGGGTGGGGCACGTCCAACAGGCTGCGAGTTTGGGCTAGTGGGCCCTGAACCCTAAACCCTAAACCCTCAAGACGACAAGCACTACGTATTGGGCAAGCTCGAACGATAGCATGGCGGAGGATGGCGAGCTGGTCCGAAACGATCACGTTCGTAGTCGCGCTAGCTCCGTCCTTCGCGAAACAAGCATTCCGCGCAAGCTGGCACGAGCGGGGGGCCCCCGCTCGTGCCACGCTTGTCGGGCCGCTCCGGAGCCGCCAGGGGCGGCCCCGGAGCGGCCCGACAAGAATTCCGTGCGAGCCGACACGAGCAGGAGCGGCTCCGGAGCGGCCCGACAAGCATTCCGTGCGAGCCTGCGCGAGCGGGAGCGCTCCCGAGGTGGCCCGACAAGCGCTCCGCGCATCCCATCGCGACGCGAATCCTGCGTGTTTTACGGGGGATCGTGGCGTCGGCAGGCTCGAAATATTGCCGTCGCGATGCGAATCCTACGTGTTTTACGAAGGATCGCGGCATCTGCAGGCCCGAAATCTTACCGCTCCGATGCGAATCCGTCGTGTTTCACAAGGGATCGTAACCAAGCTGGCAGGCGGGAGTGGGTTGAGACCGCGGCGAGGCCCCCGGACGTTCTTACGCAGTTAAACCCAAAACCCAAAACCCAAAACCTTAAACTGCAAGCCGCGGGCTGCGCAACGTCCGTAGCCCGCGGCGCCTGGCCGGGCGCTCAGCGAGCCTGCCCATTCCACGTACGTGGCACCGACGAAGCGCGCAGCGCTGAGGAGGCATTCGCCCGCCGCGCGCACGCGGCCGCCTTTTTTTGGGGGGGGTTCTCCTTGCTGGGAAGGGCCCTTGCTCGGGCACCTCAGGGCGCGTTTGCGCGAGCACTCAGCATCATCGCAGTTGCCTTCTGACTGCCACGCATCCCCATGTCAAACGCGCCCCCGGCAGTTTCTACAAAAACGCATGCGCAGCCAACAAGTTCCCGCTTATAACGGCACCCATCTTCGACAAATGAGACAACTTGGACTCCGAAGGCTCCGCCGGCTCCAGGGGTAATGCCTCCATCGGAAAAGCACTGCGCGGCAATTGCTCGCTGCGTCCATTGTTGAATCATCGTAGATGTCAGGGCGCTATTTGAAGATGTGGTCGCCATGCCGAGCTTGACGAGATAATCCGCCCCAGCATTGAACTCCCGGGTCCGCCAGTCGACAGGTTCGAGATATCCCGCCTCGCGCCCGCAGTGCTTGCTATAGAGGGCATGGATGTTCCAACGGATTCTGCCCACCAGCGCCTCGCAGCCCACATTGGTCGTCGCCATTGTAGAATTGGCAAGGCCGCCAAGGCCCGCAACCGTCTGGTTGTCAACGGCGAATGCGAGCTGCATTTCGTTAACCGCGCGGTGGCAGAAAAGGGCATCGCGACCCAAAGCTGCTGGCATAGGGACATCGTCGCCGCCACCTGGTGGCTCTTCTCGGTCAGCAGGCTTGCCTGTGGAGCTGCTGGGCTGGGAGGTGCAAGGCGCGGGCGGCATGGGCAACTCGAGGCTCCGACACGCCGCGAACGCGAAAATCCGCTGGCCCTCCGATTTCGAATGGGTTGCCACGTGCGCATCAAATTCGCCCCTCCAATGAGCGCCCCAGATCTTGACGTAGATATCGCCTACTGGTGGTTGGCCTCCGGGCCGCGCGCGCACGAGGTCACCCGCATCTCGCTTGCGTTTCTGGGAGGACGTCCCTCGCGCAACCTCCCACCATGCAGCATCCAGCTCCCGCCTGACAGCTGCAGCTAAAGCCCCGTGCCCACGTTCTCGCAACAATGAGGCACGCATCCTCCCCAAGATGATCGCATGTATCGGCTTGAAACTACAATTGTCGAATCGCCGAGAAAGCTTCGGCAAAGTGCGCTTGCGGTCAACCATAAGCCCTGCGGCGGCGCATTCTGAAAACGCGTCGAATATGCATTCTCTCCCAACGCATGGCTTCAAGAAACAAGGTTTTGCCCCAATGTGCCAGCGGCAGCAAACATGTAGCGGAGCGCAGGGGCGGGAAGCCCGCGCTTGCAGTTTGAAGCTAACGGGCGCCTCGCCGACCATGCGTTGTCGGGACTTGTGGCAACGCGCATCGCCCTTCCTGAGCCTATGCCTCAACAAAATTTTATTTGGGCTCGACGTATCCAAAATACCACCTAATGCGACCATCGGTAAAACAGCACGGTAAGTCACGCAGCCGTTTTTCGAATAGAAAGCGCAAGTGTCTGAATGGAGATCCTCGCCGCTCAAAACAAGCATTTCTACTGGAGACGGTTTCCACGCCCAACCGTATCGATCAAAGATGGCGTCTGTCAAGCTGCGGCCCACGGCTTCGAACTCGGCCGGGCTGCGCGCCAAAAGAAAGTTATTGTCAACCCACGTTATACTAGGTATGCGAACGCTTGTGTCTGGAAGCTGAAAGCCCACGCCCATAACTTCCCACTCACACTCTAAACGCTCCAGCATTTCGTCAAACATCCTGGCGAAGATAAAAGGCTCCATCCGCCCTCCAATATTGAGGGTTTCGTTTATGACGATGTTGTCCGTCTCGGCTACTCTGGGCACGTTGAGGCTGACGCTTTTCCCATGCATCTCACGTGCGATGGCGAGTACATGGCGCGGTGTGGCGCGCGCCTCGCGCAGGGCCCGAATCGCAACAGAGTGTTCAACCGAATCGAACGCCGTCTGGACGTCCTGCGCACGCGAAACAAAATGGATACCCATCTGCGCGCAAAACGCAACACCTCGAAGAGGACGCCGAAGCAGTCGTCTACTGAAGCATATTGGCGGCAACCAAAACTACGGCATCGCTGTAAAGGCGCCATGCTAGATGTGGCTGCTCCATACACTGCTCCTCCTCCTCCTCCTCCCCCATCGTCTTCGTCTCCTCCCCAAGCAATGCAAGGGCGCCGCGTGGCAATCGCGCGCGCACTTGTTTCTCACAAAATCAAGCCCGCCGCCGCCGCGGGCACCCCCGTCCTGCCGCGCACGCTCCATGCGCGCCCCGACCGCCCCCGGCGCTGGCTACTTGCCCTTGCGCTCCCGCACCCGGTGGTTTTCGTGGCGCTGGCCTCCACGTTCCGCGCGCTCACGGCGCCCCCCCTTTGCCGCGCCCCAAGGTGTACACCACGGGCTCGCGAATCTCGCACCACGCGGGGGCAAAGCAGCGGAAGCGGACGGGATTCCGCCCGGCGACGTCGTCCTCGATCAGCCCAAACCCCCCTGTGTACTGTACCCCCACGTCCTCCTCCATCCAACCCGTCAACGGCGCCGAGTACTCAGGGGTGAACGTTCGGATTTTTCCGTAGTACAACGGGGAGACCTCCACGCTGCGTGAATCTCATTAACAACACCTCCCCCTGCCCCCATTCTCCTCCTTCCCCAACGAGATTCACGCAGCGCCCGCCTCGTCGTGCGTGGGCGCGGTCTCCCGCTGCACCTTTGAAAGGGGAGCCCCCGGGCGTACCTTGGGCTCCGAAAAAGGAGGGGGGGGGGTAGCTTCTGGCCCGCCCCCCTTTGGCAAAGCAATTCTGCCTGCGAAAGGGAGGGAGGGAGGGGGGTAGCTTCCAGAGCCCCCCCCCTTTGAAACGGGGGCCTGGGCTTACCTTCAGTCCCCAGAATGAAGGAAGGGGGAGTAGCTTGAAGCCCCCCCCCCTGAACAAGGAAAGGGAGGGGGGGGTAGCTAAGCCCCCCCCCTGGAATGGGATGGGGGGGTAGCTTCGGAAGCCACCCCCATTTAGCCAGGGCCCCCACTGCTTCACCCCCCCCCCCCTTTGGCCAAAAGGGGGGGGGAGCTTCAGAAGTTCCCCCCCCTTTTCGAAAGGAGGGGGGGGTAGCTTGAAGCTGGGTCCCACCTTTTTGTATAGAGTTCCCCACTTGCGCGCTCTTACTTTTCTGGACATCTGGCAATTGTTTGGCAGAATGCTTCCTTTCCATTGATCGCCCTGCACAATGTTAGGGGACCACCTTTTCTTGATGACAGATCCCCTCGCGTGGTGAATAAGTCCAGACGGGAGGCGTTGAGCAGTTTTCGGTCTCCGGGGCCACGGGGCCGTCGAGAGACGACTCGGGGTGAAGAAGCGGTCCCGGGGAACGGGTCGAGACTTATCGGGGGACCGCGCGTGGAAAAGTCAAGACGTCGCACGTCTGGGGCCGCAGTGTTTTCACCGCGGGCGTTTTCGCTCGGTTCTGGGCACCAGGACCCTCACAGATCGATCCAGCTCGAAAGATGAAGCAGACAGAGGATGGGGTCTTGGGCTCTGGTCGTCATGTTTGGCGATGTTGCATTGTTTGGGCAACGTCGGATCTCAGGGTAGGTCGAAGACGCAGGACACGTGCGCCTCTGGCAGCCCGTTGGAGAGGAGGTATGCGTCGAGCGACTCGCACTCACCCCGGCTCAGCGGGCGCCTGTTCACTGGATCGATCAGCCTCCCGCTTGAGGTGAGGAACGATGCCAGACATCGCCCGTCGAACCAGTGGACCGCCTGCGACGACGCGGAGCGGAGTGCGGCCACGGCACCGGCCCCCCAGATGCCCGCCTCGGGCTCGCATGCCCCGCCCGCGTCGGTGAGGAGTCCGAAGGGCTCGCAGCTGAGCTCCTCCAGGGGCGTCAGCGAGATGGGGCACCGGCCGCCGGCCAAGCCACTCCACCACTGCGTGGGTGCACCCGCGCTGGCCTGGTCCCGTGCTAGTGACCCTTCTGTCGGGAGCGGCCAAGAGGGGGGTGTCCAAGAGGGGGGGGTGCAAATCATGACCGGCGGCATGTGCGCGGCCCAGCGGGGGGGGCCAGGGACGTAATGAAATAAGAAGGGGCGCCATGAAATCTGGGGAAAAAATCTTGGCCCCCGCCATGATATCCACCCCCCCCTAGTCATCACCCCCCTCTTTTCCGCCCCCGACCTTCTGCTGCGTTGCCGCCCAAGCCAGCGCGGCCGGGCTCGAATGAGGGCGCCTCCGCACGCAGCATGCTGCGCCCCAAGGGCTCGACGGCGCCGAGGCGGGAGCGCCGGGCTTCGTCACGGGGTGCAGCTTGAGCCAGAGATCTACGCTTTCCAGGCCAAGGCGCGGCTGATGCAGAACCGGCCGATTGGAAAATGGACGGCATACACTGGCCTGCAAGACGGCGGCCCCAGAGAGTCTAAGATGCCTCCTAATTCGTCCAAGAAGCCTCCAAGACGGCTCCAGACGGCCCCGGAAGCCCCCACGAGGCCTCCAAGACAGCGCAAAAACCGTCCAAAAGGTCCTCCAGGAGGGCCCGAAGAAGCCAAAATCTAAAATCCCCCTTTGGTTGTTGAAGGATTTGGGCAGTTGCTTCTTTGCGGCCTTCCGACGGCCCCAGACAGCCAAAGAGGCCCCCAAGATCGCTCCAAGATGGCCCCAGAGGCCTCCAAGGTAACCCCATGACGGACCAATAAGCCTCCAAGACGGCCCGAAGAGGGCCCCAAGACGGCCCAAGAGGTCTCCGAGACGCCCAGCATGGCCTCCAAGACGGCCCTGAAGCGCCCCAAGAGAGCCCCAAGCCGTTCCAGAGAGACATCCAAGAATGTCTCCGACGGCATCTGACGGGTCAGGAACGCTGCAAGACTGTCAAAGAAGCCCCCAAGAAGCCCCCAAAGGCATCCAAGAACCCCAAGGAGGCTCCCAGGAAGCTCCCAATATGCCCTAAGGGTGTCCCAAGAGGCTCCTCCTCCCCCTCCTCCTCCTCCTCCTCCTCCTCCTCCTCCTCCTCCTCCTCCTCCTCCCCGCCCCATCCCCCTCCTCCTCTTCCTCCTTCTCCTCCTCCTCCTCCTCTTCCTCCTCCTCCTCCTCCTCATCCGCCCTCCTCCTCCTCCCTCTCCCCCTCCTCCTCCCTCTCCCCCTCCTCCTGCTCCTCCGCCTCCTCCTCCTCCTCCTCCTCCTCCTCCTCCTCCTCCTCCTCCTCCTCCTCTCGATATTTCCTCCCTCTCCTCCGCTTCTTGCTTCTCCCCCGCGTGTTCCCCGAAGGGTTTCCACAACGGCTGGGGGAACACATAGCCCGATAGCTTGGCAAAGCTCTGACCGCGACGTCTGGCCACATAAGCCATTCAAAAAGCCAGGCGGCGACGGTGATTCGCCGTAGGCGTCTTCGATTAGGGAAAAGGACGGGTCAGCAGCAGAAGCAGCGGGAGCAGGAGATAGCAGGATCACGGTCAGAAGAGGCATCAGGAACAAGAGAGGTAGGAACAGGAGCAAGGGCTAAAAAGGAATTCACACAGCCAAGAAGATCCGTCCACGCGGACCTTGAAGAGGAAGAGAAGGGAGGGGGGCCAAGCTAGGTTCGCTCACGCCACATCTGACATCCCATGCTTCTCCCCCATCCCTTAGCATTGCGCTGATTTGTTGTATATCCGCCGACGCGTGTCATGGCCGACCTGGAACTCCCCAAAAAGACTCCATCGCGTTATGCGTAATCGGAAAGGCGGAGCTGCGTACATAGGACGTGGGGGCGGGTGAGCAGGAGGATGAGCAGGAGGAGGAGGAGGCGGAGAGGAGGAGGATGTGGGAGGAGGAGGCGGGAGGAGCCGGAGGACCGAGAGAAGGTGGAGGAGGGGTAATGAGGGGAGGGACAGCGATGAGAAAAAGGACTCGGATACAGAAAAGTTGCCCGCGCTGTGGCGAGAGTGCCATTCTGAACGACTTGCTTCCGCGCCGATCCGAACTTGGTGCCCACTCTGCAACGTAAGCACCACTTCGAAACACCAAAAACAACGGAGTGCCGGAAGCCCACATGACAGATAAAGTGTTGAACGGCCTCAGGGGAGAGAGGAGAGCAGGTAGCACGCATAATGTGCAAATCTGCTGGGAGGAGGAGGACGAGGAAGAGGAGGAGGAGGATGGAGAGGAGGAGAAGGACGAGGAGGAGGAGGAGGAGGAGGAGGAGAGGGAGGGAGGATGAGGAGGAGGAGGAATGAGGAGGAGGAGGAGGAGGAGGGAGGTGGAGGAGGAGGAGGATGGAGGTGGGGCGAGCCTCGATCGCCCGTTGCAACGCCCTGGTGGCGGCAAGCTCTTTCCTGGCGTTCTCTTTCGCGACAGTCGCGTCTCTCCAGCCCTGCTCCCGCTGGTCGTGGGCCTTGGCTGGCACGGAATCCGCACGGGGGAGAGAGAAGGCTCCCAGAAGAAATCGCAAATGTTCTGCTGCTCTGCTCCTCCTCCTCCTCCTCCACCTCCTCCTCCTCCACCTCCTTTCCTCCTCCTTCCTCCTCCTCCTCCTCCCTCCTCCTCCTCCTTTCTCTTCTCCTCCTCCTCCCCTCCTCCTCCTCCTCCCCGCCTCCTCCTCCTCCTCCTCCTCCCCCTCCATCCTCCTCCTCCTCCTCCTCCTCCTCCTCCTCCTCCTCGCCTCCTTCCTCCACTTCATCCTCCTGCCTCCCTCCGCCTCCGTCTCCTCCTCTCCTTCTCTTCCTCCTCTTCCTCCTCCTCCTCTTCCATTCCTCCTCCTCCTCTTCTCCTCCTCCTCCTCCTCCTCCTCCTCCTCCTAATCATCAATCATCATCATCATCATCTCACCACCACCAATCATCATCATCATCATCATCTCATCATCATCATCATCATCAACATCTCATCATCATCATCATCATCATCATCATCATCATCATAAACTACCAATCATCATCATCATCATCATCATCATCATCATCATCAACTCATCATCAACATCATCATCATCATCATCATCATCATCATCATCATCCATCGTCATCATCATCATTATCAATCATCAATCATCCTTTCCTCCTCCCCTCCTCCCCCCCTCCCCTTCCTCCGCCCTGCTCCTCTTCCCACCTCCTCCTCCTCCTCCCTCTTCCCTCCTCCTCTTCCCTTTCCTCCTCCTCCTCCTCCTCCTCCTCCTCCTCCTGCCGCCTCCTCCTCCTCCTCCTCCTCCTTCTCCGTCGTTTTCCGCATCCTCCTCCTCCTCCTCACTCCTCCTCCTCCTCCTCCTCCTCCTCTTCCTCCTCCCTCCTCCTCACTCCTCCTCCTCCTCCTCCTCCTCCTCCTCCTCCTCCTCCTCCTCTGCTTCCTCCTCCATATCCTCCTCATCCTCCTCTCCTTCAGCCTCATCATGATAAACATCATCATCGTCATCACCTTCATAGTCATCAGCATCATCATCAGCATCAGCAGCATCATCATCATCGTCATCATCACCAACAGCAGCATCATCAGCAGCATCATCATCCTGAACATCAGCATCAGCATCTGCATAAACTGCATCAACAGCATCATCATCAACCTCATCATCAGCGGCATCTGCATCATCCCCATCATCACCATCATCCGCACCAGCACCAGCATCTTCATCATCACCAGCATTATCAGCATCATGATTGCCGTTTACATCAGCACCATCATCAGCATCCTCCTCCGCCGCCATCATCAGCAGCAGCGTCATCATCACCATCATAACCATAATCATCATCATCCCCCTCCTCCACCTCCCCGTCCTCCTCATCATCAGCATCAACATCAGCATCACCAGCAGCATCGGCATCAGCATCAGCACCAGAATTATCATTATCTGCGTCATCATCGCCATCATCAGCATCATCATCACCAGCATCAGCATCGTCAGCATCGTCATCGTCAGCAGCAGCATCATCCTCATGATCATTTGCATCAGTATCATCATCACCATCTGCACCAGCAGCAGCATCAGCATCCTCCTCGGCATCCTTATCATCGCCATGAGCAGCAGCAGCATCGTCATCATCATCACCACCATCAGCAGCATCATCAGCATCATCATCAGCATCATCATCATGCCCCTCCTCCGTCTCTTCCTCCTCGTGCCCCTTCTCCTCCTTTATAGGTATTGAACATAATCATGATCGTGTTAGGATTACTTTTGTTCGTAGTATTCGTCGGAAAGTTAGTATCATCAGTATTAGGCTTACTTGTTCTTAGTAACCGTTGTTTAACAAGCGTTCCTCGTGTCCCTCCTCTTCCTCCACATCCTCCTTCTCCTCCTCCGCCTCCTCCTCCTCCGCATCCGCATTCGCATCCTCCTCCTCCTCATCCTCACCATCATCAGCATGACCATCCTCATCATCATCATATGCATATTCATCATCATCAGCATCATCATCATAATCCTCATCACCACCCGCATCGGCATCATGGTGAGCATCATCATCAGCGTCAGCAGAAGCATCAACATCATCATCAGCATCATCAGTATCATCCTCCTCCTCGTCTCCTCCTCATCATCATCATTATCCTCATCCTCCTCCTCTTCATCCTCCTCCTTCTCCTCCTCCTCCTCATCATCATCTTCCTCCTCCTCGTCCTCTTCCTCCCCCCCCTCCTCCTCTCCCTCCCCCCCCGCTTCTCCGACTCGTCTCCCTCCTCACCCTCCTCCCACCCCTGCCCCTCCTCTTCCTCCTCCTCCCCCATCCTTCTCCTCCTCCTCCTCCCCATCCTGGTCCTCCGCATCCTCCCCCGCCTCCTCCTCCTCCTCATCCTCGTCCTCATCCTCGACCTCATCCTCATCCATCTCCTCCTCCTGCGCACGAAGTTGCGGACGATGAGCGCGCGCGCCCACCGCCGCCGACCCCCTAGAGCTAGGGGCCGCGCACTCCTGGCGGGGCCCGATAAAGAAAAAGCAAGAAGAGAGAAGAGCGAAAAAGAAGAGGCGCCAGGCTCACCACGTGGAGCTCCAGGAGCTCCACCAACCCGCCGATGGCGGGCGGCCCCCATGCCTCCCTGGTTCTTTCTGCACCAGGGGACACAGGCTACCCCACGTCACCGTGCGGGGCACACGGCGCGTGTCACCGTACATGGGTAACCTGGCCCGCCCCCACTGGCCCCCTCGCCCAAGGGGGGCCAGGCGGTACACGTCTTGAGCCGTACTCTCCACGAGAGCCGACCCCCCTGGCCACACCCGACACCCCGACGTCAGGGGCGGGCCCCAACAGTGGCCAGAGCCAGCCCCCGCACAGGCTGGTACCACGCAGGCCGACGCAGACTGGAGAACCAATCCGCGCCAGCCTTGGGGCGTTACCCACGCGGCCCCAGAACGCCGGGTCCCCGGGGGACCTGAGACGGCAGACCGACTCCGCACGGGGACCACCCGGTAGAGTCGGGGGGCCGCCCCAGGCCCGCCAGGGCACCAACGCCCCTGGGCCGCGGCGCCGCAAGCGACGTCTTGGCGGACTTCAGTTCCCCCAGGGGCCCCGATGCGCCGCCCACGCATCGAGGCCGCCCTCATCCATCTCCTCCTCCTCCTCCTCCTCCTCCTCCTCCTCCTCCTCCTCCGCCTCCTCCGCCTCCTCCGCCTCCTCCTCCTCCCTGCCTCCTCTCCTCCTCCCCTCCTCCTCCTCCTCCGCTTCCTCCACATCCCCTACTCCTTCTCATACCTCCTCCTCCTCCTACCGATCCTCATCCAGCCACATCATCATCCCTCCTGCCCCACCCTCCTCCCCCCTCCTCCTCCTCCTCCCCCTCCTCCTCCTCCTCCTCCTCCCTCCTCCTCCTGTCCTCCTCATCCACATCCTCCCTCAACCTCCTCTCCTCCGCCTCCTCCCTCCTCCCTCTTCCTCCTCCTCCCCCTCCCCTCCTCCTCCTCCTCCTCCTCCTCCTCCTCCTCCTCCTCCTCCTCCTCCTCCTCCTCCTCCTCCTCCTCCTCTCCACCACCTCCTCCTACTACCGCTCCGCCCTTCTCCTCATGACCTCTTTTTCCTCCTCCTCCTCTCCTCCTCCTCCCACCCTCCCTCCCTCCCTCCCTCCCTTCCCTCCTCCCACCCTCCTCCCTCCCTCCCATCCCTCCCTCCCTCCTCCCGTCCCTCCTCCCTCCTCCTCACTCCTCCTCCTCCCTCCTCCTCCTCTCCTCTCCTCCTCCTCCTCCTCCTCCTCCTCCTCCTCCTCCTCCTCCTCCGCCTCCTCCTCCTCCTCTCCTCCCCTCCTCCTCCTCCTCCACCTCCTCCTCCTCCTCCCTCCTCCTCCTCCTCCTCTCCTCCTCCTCCTCCTCCTCCTCCTCCTCCTCCTCTCCTCCCCCTCCCCTCCCCTCCCCCCCCTCCCCTCCCCTCCCCTTCCTCCTCCTCCTCCTCCTCCTCTTCCTCCTCCTCCCTCCTCCTCCGTCTTCCCCTCCACCTCCTACTCCTCCTCCTCCTCCTCCCTCCGCCTCCTCCTCCGTCGTCTCCGCATCATCCTCCTCCTCTGCCTCCTCCTCCTCCTCCTCCTCCTCCTCATACTCAGCACCAGCATGGCAAACAACATCATCAACATCATCAGCATCAGCAGCAGCAGCAGCATTCGCAACAACAACATCATCAGAGCAGCATCAGTATCATCATCATCATCATCATCATCATCATCAGCAGCAGCAGCATCATCATCATCATCAGCAGCAGCATCATCAGCATCATCATCATCATTATCATCATCATCATCATCATCAGCAGCATCATCATCATCATCATCAGCATCATCTTCATCATCATCATCATCATCATCATCATCATCATCATCATCATCATTATCATCGTCATCATCATCAGCATCCTCAGCATCATCAGCGTCCTCATCATCAGCATCATTACCGGCAGCAGCAGCTGCATCATCCTCATCATCATCATCAGCATCAGCATCATCAGCATCAGCATCAGCATCTTCACCATCATCATCAACATCATCATTGTCGTCTACATCAGCGTCATCATCAGCATCCTCCTCCGCCGCCATCACCATCAGCAGCAGCATCATCATCATAATCATAATCATCAGCATCCCCCTCCTCCATCTCCTCATCCTCCTCATCATCAGCATCAGCATCACCAGCATCATCGGCATCAGCATCAGCAGCATCATCATCAGCACCATCAGCTGCGCCATCATCGCCATCATCAGCATCATCATCATCAGCAGCAGCAGCATCGTCCGCATCGCCATCGTCAGCAGCATCATCATCCTCATCATCATCAGCATCAGTATCACCAGCACCATCTCCATCAGCAACAGCATCAGCATCCTTATCGGCATCCTTATCAACATCATAAGCAGCAGCATCGCCAGCATCAATCATCAGCAGCATCATCACCCGCATCATCATCATCAGCATCCTGTCCCTCCTCCTTCTCCTCCTCCTCAATCATCAGTATTAGGATCATTGCTCTTAGTAATCGTTGAATAATTAGTGTTCCTCGTTTCCCTCCTCATCATCCTCCTCCACCTCCTCCTTCTCCTCCTCCGCCTCCTCCTCCGCACCCGCATCCGCATCCGCATCCTCCTCCTCACCATCAGCATCAACAACAACATCATCATCATCAGCAGCATCATCATCATTATCCTGATCATCTGCCTCATCATCAGCAGCATCAGCATCATCAGCATCATCATCAGCATCATCAGCAGTAGCTACATCATCCTCATCAGCATCATCATCATCATCATCATCAGCATCATCATCAGCATCATCATCATCATCATCAGCATCAGCATCATCAGCACCAGCACCAGCACCTTCATCATCATCAGCATCATCATTGTCGTCTACATCAGCATCATCCTCAGCATCCTCGTCCGCCACCATCATCATCAGCAGCATCATCCCCATCATGATCATAATCATCAGCATACACCTCCTCCACCTCCTCATGCTCCACATCTCCAGCATCAACATCACCAGCATCATCGGCATCAGCATCAGCAGCATCATCATCAGCATCAGCATCAGCAGCAGCATCGTCAGCAGCGTCATCGTGCGCAGCATCATCCTCATCAGCATCATCGCCATCATCATCATCATCATCATCATCATCATCATCATCATCATCATCATCATCATCAGCATCAGCATCAGTATCAACATAACCATCTGCATCAGCAGCATCAACATCCTTATCGGCATCCCTATCATCGTCAGAAGCAGCAACAACACCGTCAGCATCAATCATCAGCAGCATCATCATCAGCAGCATCATCATGCCCCTCATCCTTCTCCTCCTCCTCCTCCTCATGCCCCTGCTCCTCCTTTATGAGCATTGAAAATATTAATAGTCGCGGTAGTAGTATCGTTGCTAGTAGTATTCGTATGAGAACTGGTATCATCAGTATTAAGGTCATGTTTCTTAGTAATCGTTACATAATTCGGGTGCATCGCGTCCCTGCTCCTCCTCCTCCTCCACCTCCTCCGTCTCCCCCTCCGCCTCCTCCTCCTCCACATGCGCATCCGCATCCGAATCATCCTCCCAATCATCCTCATCATCAGCATCAGCATC
>CAUYUJ010021103.1:72500-76840 GCA_963575745.1 Prorocentrum cordatum | reverse complement strand
CCTCCGCCTCCTCATCCGCCTACGCCTACGCCTCAGCCTCAGCCTCCTCCTCCTCCTCCTCTTCCTCCTCCTCCTCCTCCTCCTCCTCCATTCCCTCTTCCTCGTCCTCCTCCTCCTCATCCTCCCCCTCCATTCCCTCTTCTTCCTCGTCCTCCTCCTCCTCCTCCTCCTCCTCCTTCTCCTCCTCCTCCTCTTCCTCCTCCTCGTCGTCGTCGTCGTCATGCTTCTGGGTCGGCGGCACCAGCCGTAAGGCCTTCACAATCTTCTTCTGATTCTGGAGGTCTCCAGTGGTCTTCGGGATATGTAACACAATTCTAACAAGGGTGGAGTCGGAAGAGGGGCAGACGGCGCCTAGAAGCGATGAGCATGAGGCGGTGAAGGCGCCCCGAGCCCCCGAGAACACCGTAACTCCTTCAAGGGCTTACTCATACCGCCCAGAGGCCACCGAAGCACTTCTCCGTTTTGCCTCCCTCCTCGTTCTCAACTCCTGGTCGGGTTCCTGTGCGGGGGGGGCGTCGGGGCGGGGTCCCCGCAGGGTGCCATCGGCCTCGCCCCGCCCCCGCCCCCACCATCCTCCTCCCCACTCGATCCTCCACTTCCTCAGTAAGTCCACTCCTCCTTTCCTTCGGGATCCCGAGAACAGTTTCCTCGTGAACCGGTGGATGTCCTCCAGGCTTAGCGCCCCAAAGAAACCAGAGGACTCCTGGGAACCCTAAAGATGTCAAACGGACTCCCAAGGAATGCCTGGGTACTCCAACTTGGCTTCCAAAAATATGATGTCGTCTGGAAAACCGTCTTGGGGATCCCGCGGGATGCTAAGACACCCAACGGGTTCCCTCAGGGAACCTCTGGAGTTTCTACAGCGTCCTCTGACGACACCCAGAAATCCGAAAGACCCTGCGATCTTCCAAACGGCCCCAACACACACACACACACACACACACACACACACACACATACACACATACACACATACACACATACACACATACACACACAGAGGGATGTCGCCAGGAATCCGGTAGATATCTGACAGAAACCCGGGGTGTACCGAATTGGTGGACTGATGCGGAGAGGAGTATGGAGGGGGAGGATGGGGGAGAAGGAAGGAAGGAGACGTGGGGCGCTCTCTTCAAAACGAGGACCAAACACAACAGGATGGCTGGGAGAAAGGAAAGGGAAAAGGAGGAGGAGGAGCATGAGGGGAAGGGGATGGGGGGGCAAGGGTCGCAGAGGGAGGGGGAGAGAGAGCTTTGAGGAGGAGGAGAAGCAGGAGGCAGCCCATGGCCTTCATCAGCAGCTGGAAATAGCGTTCCGCGCGGTTCTTCGGCGGCTGCTTCGCCTCGGGTTTCGCCGCCTCGCTGGCGAGCTGCGGAAGGGATCCGGGTGCGCGGCCGCGGCTGCCGAAGCCCATCCGCTCGAGCTCCTGACCCCGAAGACGGTTCCACCTCGTACTGTTGCTGCGGGTTTGGGGCCTCCTCCTCTTCCTACTCCTCTGCCTCTTCCTCCACCATGGCCACCATGGCCACCCCATACCCCTCCTCGCCTTCCGCGCCACATACTTGTTCTCCTCGTTTCCTCTGGCGCCCTGCACTCACTCATCCAACCCCTCCCCCTACTCGTCCTCCCTCTCTGTTTCCTGTTCGCGCCCCTCCTGATCCTTTTGTGCCGCCGCCGCCTCCTGCTCTGCCTCTGCTTCCTCCTCCGCCTCCTCATGTTGATTATCGCCCTCCCTTTTTCCTCGTCCTCCTTCTCCTTCTCCTCCTCCTCCTCCTCATCATCATCATCATCACATCATCAGCAGCATCATCATCTGTTCTGTTCTGTCCCCACCGCTCGGATCCCGAGATCCGTTTGCGCCTGATGGTCACACAACGGGAGGCGCGCTAAGCCCCCCTCCTCTGACTCCCTCGCCGTGTCGCGCGCGGAACGCCGCACGGCGCGCCTCGCGCCTCTGGCAGGGCGTCACTGCCGCCACGCGCCGTCGCCCATCCATGTCGACGACGGCGCCCGGCTCACGACGGCCTGACCCCCACGGGCGCCCACGGCAAGAACAAGCAGCCCAAGGTGCTCGGCGTAGTATCCAGCGCTTGGGCCGCTTTCACGTGCAGCTTCCAATGCTTGAGCCGGTCACGTCTCGAACCTTCTCGCTCGTCGCGCTGCCCGTCTTTGAGCCCAGAAGCCTATTCACCTCCTTGGCTGGCCTGGCTTGGGGAGCCCTGTCCACCGTCACCTCCCTGCCCACGAGCCTCAGCGCCTTCGTGACCATCCGCCCCCTCGCCCTCGCCACTGGTTCTGGCCCGCCCTGCGCGGCCCAGACCCACGCCACCCCTGGCTTATCCGCCTCAGCCACCACGCAGAGGCACCTCGTAACCCGAAAGGCCCCGTTGCCTTCCTGGGCCACCCACACCCCTATCTTCTTCACGCGCTGCAGCACCTCGGTCACCGTCTTCGCCGCCTCTGCCTCGCCTGCTTCAGCCGCCGCCCGCGCCTTGGACGCCACGTCGTCCGTGATCGCCTCCGCCACCTTCCACAGTAGCAGCCTCAGGAGGGAGCCTGGCTTCATGCCGGTGGGGTTGCCCTTGGACTCCATGCCCTATGCATCCGCGTTCTCCAACACCTTCTTGCCGCGTTTTGTGTGCTCGTCCGCGCCCTTGACCGTCTTGGTGGCGACTGTCGAGTCCTTCCTCATCTGGAGCACGATGTCCTGGTCTCGTGGATCACGATCAGCGCGGCAACGGCCTCCAGCAGCTTGACATTGACATTGTCGTCCTCCCCGCCCTTCCGCTTGCGCCCCCCGTCCGCGGCCACGGCCGCTCCTGCAGCCTCCTGCCCCCGCGGGTCCGTGGGCTGCTTCAGGATGGGCCCGAGCCAGAACAGCTGCGGGCACGCACAACATGGCTGGGCTGTCTCTACCACCCGCGTGATCTGTCGGTCGGTTCCCTGGCGTTACGCTTGGGTGTCGGTCTGCTCCCCGGTCTGGTCCTCTCCTTCCTCCCAGTGCTGCTTGTGATCGGTCCCCAAGGGCTGCGTCTGGGTGCTCGTATTCCCCCCGATCTTCTTGTCTTCTCCTGGCTCGGCTTGAACTTGGTCCCCAAGCGTTCCGCTTGAATATCAGAAAGTTGTTGCAGTCCTCCGCCATGCCCTCCGCCAGCCCCCAGCTATCATCTACAGACTAGATGTTTCTGATGACGGCGGAGCGGCGAGACGTTGGCCCTCATTTCCAGCAGCACCATCATCATCTTCACCACCACCATCAGCATCATCACCACCACCAACAACACGATCACCACCACCACCACCATCATCATCATCATCATCATCATCATCATCATCATCATCATCACCATCATCATTATCATCATCATCAGCATCATCATCATCATCATCATCAGCGTCATCATCATCAGCATCAACATCATCATCATCATCCTCATCATCATCATCATCATCATCATCATCATCATCATCGTCATCACCAGGATAATCGTCGTCATCATCATCAGCATCATCCTTATCAACAGCATCACCATCATCCATCATCAGCAGCATAAGCACCATCATCGTCAGCATCATCATCATCATCATCAACATCATCATCAGCATCATCAGCATCAGCATCAGCATCAGCATCAGCATCATCAACATCGCGATCATCAGCATCATCATAATCATCACCACCCTCGTCATCATCATAATCAACATCATCTACAGCATCGTCTTCCTCGTCGTCGTCATCGTCACCGCCATCGTCATCGCCATCGTCGTCATCACAATCATCCTCATCCTCATCATCATCCTCATCATCAGCAGCATCATCATCACCATCATCATTACCAGCATCGTCATCAGCAGCATCAGCATGACCATCATCATCAACATAATCATCATCATCAGCATCATCATCACCATCATCAAAATCCCTTGTCGTGTCCCTCTCCTCCCCATTCGCATCAGGCGGGAGGGTGTACTCCATGATATTCGAGCCGCACGATGACTTCTGAAATCGCACGAGCTCAGTTAGAGCCCGACTCCTATCCGCCTCATACCGATGACGAAAGACACATTCATCCATCCTCTTCCTCCGAGAGATCCTACTCGTGCTGCTGGTCCTCATCATCATGCTGTCGTTGCCGATGCTACTGCTCCTGCTTCTCCAGATCTTCTTCCTCTCCCTCCACGAAGCCTCGAAGCTGCGGGCACGGGAGTCTCTCTCATTGACGCGCCTCCTCTTCCTCCTCCTCATCATCATCAGCAGTATCAGCATCAGCGTGATCATCATCATCAGTATCACCAGCATCAGCAGCATCATCAGCAGCAGCATCATCAGTAGCATCACC
>CAUYUJ010021103.1:52500-65000 GCA_963575745.1 Prorocentrum cordatum | reverse complement strand
CCCTGGGCTGGCTGGCTTTAGATCCGGATTGTGTCTTGAGGAGGTGCTCTGCATCGTCGACGACTCCGACACCGATATCCCGCCTTCCTTCAGTTCGGGCTGCGATCTGGTGATGTGCGACGCTAGCGCCTCCGAGGATGCGGCACCGCCGCCTTTCTGGGTACCCCAGGCCAAACCGTAAACGCCGACGTATCTAGTGACTGCATCTCTGGTGGTGAAATCGCACCGTTGCTCGAGTTCTCGCTGGCCTAGGCTGAGGTGGGGCGGCGGCCGCGGATGGTTGAACCTCTCCCTGCTGGATCGAGGTGTCCTTGCTTTCCGCGTCGCGCTTGTGAGTGCGGGTCTGCGTGTGGGGGAGACCCCATTTGCGGCACATGCTTTGTCGCACGTGGAAGAAGAGTCACTCCTCCCTCCACTCCCTCCTCCATCTCCTCCCCGCGCTCCTCGCTACTTTATTTCTAACCCCCTTGCTGGGCACCACTGTCTCTCCTGCTCGGGTCTCGTTCGTGCCCCATGCATCCGCGCGCGCGTCCCTGGGACTCAGCGCTCACGCCCGTCGAGGCCCGCCGGGCCCGTCTCGATCCAGTGACAGGTCGATGTCGTCCGACGGGGGCGGGCTCTCTCAACGAACTCCAGCAGTAGAACTGTAGTTACCACCCATCGACCAAAACGATGTCCCCTCCTGGTGTCGCAGGGCACGCTCGCTGATGCACTGCCAGTGGTCGCCCACGTGCTTCTTCCTTCTTCCACGAAGCGCAAGAAACCTAGATTTCCGATTATGGCGATCAGCTTTACACTGCCAGAAGAGCTGCAAACTCACACGATGCTTCGTCAAGGGCTATTGCTTCTGTTCGGAAAACGGTGCACGGCTGCCGCTGCCCGCCTCTGCATGCGCGCCAACTCGCCTGGTCTCAGTGCCCCACTTTCGTGCCTTGCCTGATCTCGGTCATACCCATATCTACCTTCTACCCCTCCACTGACCCTCCTCCTACTCTTACCCCTCCTGCCCTCCGTCTGCAAAATGTCACAATTGCTCCTCATCATCACCACTACCATCATTATCATCACCATCGTCGCCAGAATCGCCACCACCATCATCGTCGACGTCACCATCAGCAGCATCATCATCCTTCTCCGACCCTGTTCCACCTCCTCCTCCTCCAATTCCTCCTGATATCCCTCCTTCTCCTTCTCAGTACCATCAACCTCCTTCACTCCCTCATTCGAGGCAAGTGCGGGTGAAGTGAGCGAGAATCCCTCCGTCGTCCTCCGTACTCTACGCCCCCTTCGCTCAACCCCCTCCTCTTTATCCTGTTCCTCACCATAATTATCCAACACCGTGCTATGAGGCACGAGTTGGAGTGACCTCAGGACCCTTCGAGTTCTCTGTTATGAATATTGTAAACAGTTGCTCTCAAAAACAGCCAATGCGCTGATGATGAAACTTGCCAGCTTCCCCACTGAGGGAAAGGGGACTCCACCATGCTAAGCACCAGCCACTGAGGAGAAGGAAGAGAAAGCAAGGAGGCCAGAGAGATAGAGTGGGCAGCCGTATCGCCAAAAACGGTTGTCATGCGCACGTCGGCTGCTTAAAACCCTGATCCATGCAAGAAGTTAAGAAGTATCGGTCGCATGGCATTGCCTGTATTCCCCTATGGCCCAAAAGACCATGTATATCATAAGGCCCGACACAACGACAATCAAGTAGAAGCCGCATAATACACAGCATGGTGAAATCCTCGGGAAATCGCAAGCGATAAAATACTACCCGGATTACTATCACGCTCAAGGTGGGGACAAAGAGGGGAGGAGAGGAGGGTAATACTAGAATAGTGAGACATCACATATTGGGCACATCCACTCGCCAACAAGTCATGCTGAAACCGACGGCGGGCACTGCGGCGCCTGGCAAACGCGAAGCTGCTCGGAAGCGGCTGACAAGGGCGAAGCCAACGTCGGCCAGACGCGGCCGCAAACACCACCGCGTAATGTGACGAGCGAACACCACGCACCCATACCCATAGGGGGGACGGAAGGGACTATGGGTGCGTGTTGTCGGATGGGGGTCCCCGTTCGAACGGGAGCCTCCCCCAGGGACCGTCAACTTGCACCCATACCCATAGCCAGTCCTCCACCCTCTGACCCTCCTATGGGTATGGGTTTGTGCTGATCGTTCGTCATGACGCCTGTGCAAATATAATCATCGAGGCCACCAATTCGGGGAAGGAGGGAGGAGGATGGGTGCAACTGCGCGCTCGTGCCGAGCGTTCTGGGGAAACACTGGCGATCCAGGAGGTCGCCGCCGGCAGGGCCAGGAGACCTGAGCGGGCGCGGATGCCCCAAACAAGAAGCCGTAGCGAAGCGTGAAATGGCGCGCCGGTCACCCTGTCAACGGATTGTGCGATTCATCTTCTCCGAACTACACGTGCCACCGAAAACGTGCCATAGCCCCAGACTCGGGCAGAGAGGGGACAGAGACAGCACAATGCCCTTGACAGGGACAACGTTCCAGAACAAGGCCCTGCCCAGGGGCCAGACCATACTTATCACAACCATCGGCCAGAAATCGCAGCACCATTCCAGAACAAGTTCAAGCTCACAGATCTCGTGGGCGCTCCCGGGCGATCGTGGGGTCGGTCGCGTAGCTGTTCCCGAGGCAGGAGGGCCCCCAGACGGGCCAACAGGGCCCCAAAGACGGCCCGAGATGGCCCCGAGTCGCCACAAGCTCGCTCCAAAACTTCCAAAATGTTCCACAGATGGCCCAAGAGGCCCCCAAGAGGGCCATCAAATGCCCCCGAAGAGAGGGCCCCGAAATGCCAAAATCACAACGTTTCAACAGGTTGTTGAAGGTTGTTAGTGTTCGACGCTACTGAATAAACGGCGCAGAACGCCCCCAGGATCGCCCCAAGAGGGCCCAAAAGGCCCCCAAGAGCGCCCACAGACGGCCCAAGAATAGGGCCCCAAGAGGGGCCCAACAGAGGCCCCAGAGGGGGAACACGAACCGACATGTCGAGGCATTCGCCCACAGATGGCCCCCGAGACCGCCAGCAGGCACCAAAAAGGCACCCTACAAGCTCCAGAAGGACCCCAAGATCCAAAACAGGCCCCAAGAGGCCCCCAGGAGACCCCCGAAATGCCTCCAAGGCACCCCAAGACCGAATCCTAAAGACTTCTGAGAGGCCTCGTCCCAAGAGATCTCCACAGACATCCAAAAAGCCCCTGACATACAACCCAGGAGCGGTGGCGGGATGGGCCGCACGCTGCAAGATACCCCTTTCCCATCCCCATCCTCTTCTCTTACGACTCCATCATATCCCCGTTGTCTTCATCCCCACCTCATCATCATACTAATACGAACCATCATCAACACCATCATGCTCCCCATCCTCGCCATCCTCCTCACTCCCGTCCCCTTCCGAACGGAGGGAAGGAGGACGCTAGCGATGTGCGCTTCCATTCCTCCGCGTGCGCGACCCCCCCCACCTCAGAGCCCTTCGGACACGCCCCTCGCCGCCACCCATGTTCCTAAAACCGTGTCCCCGTTGTTCCCCACTCCTCCCCCCTCCTTCCACCCCCCTATCATGATTCCACGACTTCTCACAAAGGGCGCAAGTCGAGAAATGTCCGCTGGCACCTAAGGTCGGGATGTGTGGGGTAGCGTGTCGCCACGGCGGCCCAGGTGGCACGCTCTGCCTTGCGAATGAATCGCGTGTCGCTCTGCTTCGCCGGGTGGGGGGCAGGGAACAACTCGGCACGTTGACGTTCGGGGGGCCTGGACCTCGAGTGGACGCTCTGTAGTGACGTCGTCCCAGCGTCGATCGAATCGTTCGGGAACGTGAGAACGCATGCAGTCAGGTCGTCAAGCAAGGACGCCTCGGCTAGTGCAACGGAGGCCACTGTGTCGTTGTGGGCGTCGTCCCTAGCTCACGTAATTGGCGTGCGTCCTAATGATGTGGAATTCGGCGATGTCCCCCTCCAAGATTGCCAGGTAAACCTCCACCTCCTTGTGGTGTGCCGTAGTGTGCTCGTCGTGGTCCTTCATGACCTCCTTGGTGAGTTCGGTTTCCCTGGCTAGTTGGGTGAGCGGCCGCATGCTGCTGATGATCAACGCTCTGATGAAGGTGATGTGGGTCTCTGCGTCAACAGTCTGGAGCCAGGTGGCGATGTTCTTGATGGTGACAACGGTTGCCTTCCGTTGTTTTGTGACCTTGCAATCCTCTTCGAGCTTGGGGTCGTTTGGTGGTGTCTCCCACTCGGGCCTTCTGGCAGCGCAGACCTTGCACACGGGCATGACGTTGTTGATGGTACTAGCGAAATGGTCGCTGTAGTCCTGGTTCGCCTCGCACTGATTCTTGGCAGGGGCGTCCAATTCACGATGGGGTTGTTGTTTCCCCTTGCCCTTTTTGTATTCCGGATTGCCCAAATGCGTGACGTCGTTGTCCTTCGTGTGGTCGTCACACGGCTTGGGAAAGCTACCATTGCCCTTGCCATTGGCGCCCTTGCCCTTGCCGTTGGTGCCCTTGCTCCGGTAGGTGTCGGGGCGTTTGGCTGCCCATTCTGCCCTCCAGTGGGGTCGTTTCTCCACTTATCCGATCCTGCGCCGATCGCAAGTGTAGTGGTCTGCGTGCGTGGGCCCCTGCTCGCTGCACGGCCCCCCGTCGACCTCTAAGGCGCCGCCATTGTGGGATCTTGCGGCGGTTGTGGTGCTAGTCGCTGTGCGCAGTGACGACGCACGTGCTGGTAGCTGCTGATCTCGTACAGCCTGTCTTGATTGGGGAGGACACGCGAGAGGACACAAGACCCTTCCGAGGGCCACATTGCCATAGGAGTGTAAGAAGGCACATGTCGCGAGGCACAGGACACAAGGGTACCCTTGAGCTGGCAGGGTCGACCTATGTACAAATCGGGGCCGACTATAGTACCGGAAGTCATGTGCGTTAGTTGGCCCTCTTGCCTCGGAGCCGCCTGTGCCAGGCGCGGCTCCGGGATCTGGTGGTCGTGGACGTAAGCGTGGGCCGTGCAGGCCAGCGAGAATCAAGGTTCGGGTCCTCGTAAGGGTGGTTGATATGGCGCGCGCGGGAGCCTGCGGGGCGGGTCTGGGTGCCTCGCTGTCCACCGCCGCGGCAATCCTGAGGGCCGCTCCTTCCTAGAATCTCTTGGGCGTTCGTGGCTCCCCCTCCTCCTCCTCCTCCTCCTCCTCCTCCTCCTCCTCCTCCTCCTCCTCCTCCTCCTCCTCCTCCGCCTCCTCCTCCTCCTCCTCCTCCTCCTCCTCCTCCTCCTCCTCCTCCTCCTCCTCCTCCGCCTCCTCCTCCTCCCCCTCCCCCTTCCTCGGCCTGAGACTTCGCGCCCCGGCTCCTCCAGCCTGCTCGGGTGCCAGGTGGTCCTCTCGGGGGCACCCTCAAGCCGCAGGGCGGTCAGCAGGGACTCGGAGGCGCTCGAGACCAGAAACCTGGGAGACAACGACGAGGAGGACTACGTAGGGAGGACGAGGGAGGACGAGGGAGGAGGAAGAGGAGAAAAGGGGAGCGGAGGAGGAAGAGGAGGACGCGGACGGAGAGCGACCTCAACGGGCGGGAGAGAGAGGGGATGGGGGCGGAGGAGGGGGGGGGGGAGGTGGAGGACGGGGAGGAAGACAACGAGAACGATACGCCCCGACGGCTACACCACAATGAGGTGGAGGACGCCGACGACAAGCAGAAGGGGATCGAGAATGAGGGGGAGGAGAAGAGGCTGAGGAGACGCGGGGGAAAGAGGAGCAGGAGGGGCAGAGTGTCAAGTAGAACGAGGAGAAGGAGCAGCAGGAAGAGGACAAGCAAGTAGCAGAGGAGGAAAAGCAAAACGACAAGGAGGAGGAGGAGATTGAGGAGGGGGAGGTGGAGGAGGAGGAGGAGGAGGAGGAGGACGACGACGATGATCAGGAGGAGAAAAAAAGGAGGAGAGTGAGGAAGGTGGGAGGAGGATGACGACGAGGAGAAGGAGGAGGAGGAGGAGGAGGAGGACAATAAGAGACACCGATTGATCTACGCATATATTTACATGTATGGAGATATACCGATGCTCAGGGTGCACAAGCGATGCTGCATTACACCCTCACGTCCAAACCCCCTCCTCAAAATAATGTTCACCGCGGAAGCACCCAAATTGAAAAACGAACACCCATTGTGCCTGCCATTCAGGCAGGAACCCCGTTTAGACAACAATCCTCCTACCAGCCCTTGGAAGTGCAGGCATGTCCTGTACGTTTGAAGGCGGATGATGGAATACATGCATGTCCGTAGACATATGTCTATGTATATGTTCATATATATATATATGGTAGCCATGTATATATATATATATATATATATATATATATATATATATATATATATATAGATGTATGTGTGTCTAAATGTAAGCATATATGTACATATATATATATATAGATATACGTCCTCTGTTGAAGAGAAATCGCACCTCACCCGTGCCGCTGCCACACATCGAATACGCGTGGCCTTTGAAAGAACAGCCTTCCGTGAAGTTGTGGGAACTGTTGGAGCGGATGTGCGATGCGCTCATGCCAGAGCTAATGATAAGACAGGCCGCCCTCAATCCGTGAAACTGTTGTACACATCGTTCATGTCTAATCGCGTTCGTTTCTAATTGTGATGGTTTCTAATCGTTCCTGGCCCCCTAGTGGCCAGGAAGAGGCCAAGGATAAAACGTCACTACTCACTACCCACTATTCACTACTCATTAGTCGCTACTCACTACCCACTATTCGCTACCCACTTCTTAGTACTCACTGCTCACTGCTCCCTACTCCCTACTCCCTACTCACTACTCACTACTCACTACTCGCTACTCACTACTCGCTACTTCCTTGTCGTTACTCTCGAATCACTACCCACTACTCACTACTGACTACTCTCTACTCACTACTCACTACTCACTACGCCCTACTCGCTCCTCACTAGTCACTACTCGCTACTCCCTACTCGCTACTCACTACACACTACACGCTGCCACTACCCACTACTTTGTATTCATCACTACTCACTACTCACTACGCACTACGTACTTCTCAGTACTCACTACTCACTACTCACTACTCACTACTCACTACTCGCTACTCACTACTCACTACTCACTACTCACTACTCCCTACTCACTATTCACTACTCACTACTCACTACCCACTACCCATTACTCACTACTCACTACTCACTACTCACTACTCACTACGCACTACGCACTACCCACTACTCACTACTCACTAATCACTACTCGCCACCCACTACTCACTACCCACCACTCACTACCCACGACTCATTACCCCCTACTCCCTACTCAGTACACACTACTCACTACTCGCTACTCACTACTCACTACTCGCCACTCACTACTCACAAATCAGTACACACTACTCACTATTCACCACTCACTACTCCGCACTCACTACTCCCTCCTCCCTACTCGCCAGTCACTACCCACTACTCACTACCCAATACTCACTACTCACTACGCACTGACTCACTACTCACTATTCACCACTCCCTACTCCCAACTCCGTACTCCCTACACACCTTCTCTGGCGCAGAAAACAAAAGAGAGGCCCCCCCTCCCCGGCCCCCTCTCCGGCGCAAAGGGGGGGAGGGGGGGGGGGGTCGAAACCCCCCCCACCCCTTCAGCGCCAAGCGGTGGGGGGGGAGGGGTTCCGGACCCCCCCCCCCCTTCAAGGGAAGGGGGGGGGGGTCGGACCCCGCTCCCCCCCCTAAGGGGGGAAGGGGGGGGGTCCGGACCACCCCCGCCTTGAAGGGGGGGAGGAGGGGGGGGTTCTGGACCCCCCACCCTTTAGTGTATTCAGGAAGATCCACTGGCGCACTTTCATAATAAGACCGGCCGCCCTCAATGCGTGAAACTGTTGCAAGTTTCCAGCGTCAGGGACATATACTGTGAAGTCTCAGGCGGATCACGCGGCCCGTGCTACTGACAAGCCTGCTGGCGCGATGCAGAGGAATCACTCATAAGGCGGAGTGGTGACGGAAACGGAGGATCTGGAGAAGAAGGACGAGGGGCAGGCGGATAGGAGGACGAGGAGGGTGATAAGAAGGCAAGAGGACGGAGAAGGCGGAGGACCAGGAGGAAGGGGGAGCCGTCAGAGGAACAGGAGGAGGGGGTAGAGGATGGGAAGAGCGGGAAAGGGATGAAGAGAAGAAGGCGGAAGGAAAGGAGGAAGTGAGGATCAAGAGGCTACCAAGAACTTGGGAGAGCGCCGCGTGTTACTCAGTGGCTCGAACAGCGCGAAGTTGGGGCCCGACATCTCGGTGTAGCCAGGTGGCCCTCCCAGCGTCGACAAGGTGGTGCGCCGTCGCCGAGCCAACCTCTCCTCCTGCTCCTCCATCCTCTTCCGTCCTCGCTCGTTAGCCTCCTCCTCTTCCTTCCCCGCGTCCCCCTAGTCAGTCCTTCGTTTCCGCGTACTTATCTTCTTCCGTATCCTCCTCCTCGTTTTCCTCCTCCTCATCATCAGCATCATCAGCAGCAGCAGCAGTATCATCATCATGATGAACAAAATCCGCCGACCCCTTGTGGGTCTCTAGGCGTGTGAGATAGTTCCCCCCCCTACCCCCCCCCCTGGGACCCCAAACCGGAGATTCGACCCCCCCCCCCGGGCCCACGACGAGCGCGTCACGGGGCTCCTTTGGGCCCAAAAGGGGATCAAGACGGGCCAAGAAGGCCCCAAGACTCCTCCAAGACGGCTCACGAGGGCTCCGAGGCGCCAAACGAGCGCTCCCAGACGCCCAAGATGCCCCCAAGACGAGCCTAGAGGCCTCCAAGACGGCCCAAGAGGCCTCCAAGAGCAGTCCTCAGAAGGGCCGAAGCGCCGAAAATCGTCAAATTCCTATGGGAAAACGTACATTTTGATCATATACTACTTGTCGGCCTTCACGGCGTTGACGACGGTCCCAGAGCACCCCAAGACCGCCCCGAGAGGCCCCCAAGAGGCGCCCAAGTCGGCCCAAGAGGGCGCCAAGACGGCCCAAGAGGCCCCCAAGACAGCCCAAGAGGGCCCCAAGACGGCCCCAAGAGGTGCCCAAGAGGGGGAGCCCGAACCGACAATCCGAGCCTTCCGCCCCAAGACGGCCCCAGAAGGCCCCAAGATGCCCCCAAGACGCCCACAAGAGGCCCCAAGAGGCCCCCAAGAGGCTCCAAAACGGCCTCACAACGGCCCCCAAGAGGCTTCGAAACTGCCTCCAAGAGTCCCGCGAGAAGCCCCCCAAGAGATCCCAACGATCACCGCACAAGTCTCATATCAACAACCCCGGCACGGTGGCGGGGTTGCGTTTGCGCACAAAAAAGGATTCGCGCTCTCGAGGCCAAGATTGCTCCAAAACGGCCCAGGATGGCTCCAAAACGGCCCAAGATGGCTCCAAGACGGCCCACGACAGTTCGAAGACGGCCCAAGATGGCATCAAGATGGCCTAAAAGGCTTTCACTATCGCCCACGAAGTCTCCAAGAAGACCCCCAGGACATCTGAAAGAGGCGCACATTACGCATTTCATTACATTTCCATTGCGTTGTTGAACATGTTTGCAATTGTTGCCTTTCCCGGCTTCCGTCGGCTCACGTAGCCAAACTGCCTCCAAGAGTCCCGCGAGAAGCCCCCCAAGAGATCCCAACGATCACCGCACAAGTCTCATATCAACAACCCCGGCACGGTGGCGGGGTTGCGTTTGCGCAACAAAAAGGATTCGCGCTCTCGAGCCCCAAGAGAAGTCATTATGGACCCCTACACGACTCCCCAGCCCGATTCAAGCGAGCCGGCAAGACCGCCAAGATGAGGGGTCGGCGGATGTGGCGTAAGCCTATAGAATCGTCATCATGATCATAATCAGCATCACCATCATCGTCATCATCAGCATCACCATCATCAGCATCACCATCATCAACATCAGCAACAGCAGCATCAGCATCAACACCATCATCACCAGCATCATCAGCATCATCATCATCATACTCATCATCATCCTCATCATCGTCATCATCATCCTCATGCTAATCCTCAACAGCAGCATCCTTACCAACATCACCATCATCACACTATCATGGCCATCATCGACATCATCAGCAGCCTCATCCTCACCATCCCCGCCGTCATCATCCTCATCCTGCTCCTCCTCCTTCTCCTTCTCCGCCGCCTCCTCAAGCCCACCTCCCCTCGAGCCGCAGCGCCCGCAGGCTCTGGGGTTCGGGCGCCGAAGCTGAGACGGGCAATGGCGTCCGGAGCAGGGGTGATGGGGTCCTTCGACAAGGCACCGGGGCCACGCGTCCCAGCGCGCGTCGGGGACGTGCTCGTGCAGATCGAGCGGTTCCCCGCGGCCCCCATAGGAGGCTGAAGGACCAGCAGAAGCCTGCAGCCGCCACTGCGAGCGGCGAGGCCCGCGGCCAGACTGAGGCTCACCGGCGGCTGGAGAGGCGCTGCAGGCGGCCCCTTGGCGCGCGGCAGCCACCAACAAGACGAAGGGCGAGAAGTCCGGCAAGCGCCAAGGCGTCTGTCCGAGCACGCCGCACGTCGACCAGCAGCGGGAGCAGGCGGCCAGTGCCGAGGCGCAGCGCTCGCAGGCGAAGCGTGGGAGGCGCCCGCCGGGCGATGGGAGGCCTCACGAGTGGGGGCCGTTTGCAGAGCGGCTGTACGTGAACATGAGCAGGAGCACCATCGCGAGGACCATGAATGTCAAGGAGGCCGCGCTCGCCGAGCGCCTCACGATGGCCAAGGGCTGCGGTGGGCAAAGCGGGCAACGGCAAGCCTGAGGAGGAGTAGGAAAAAGAAGAAGAAGAAGAAGAAGAAGAAGCGGCCTTGCGTGTGGTCTGGTTCCTCCTCCTCCTCCTCCTCCTCCTCCTCCTCCTCCTCCTCTTCCTCCTCCTCCTCCCGCCGCCCTGCGCCCCAGCGCCGACGCCAGCTCAGCCGGCAAGCTCGGCGGCCATGGCCGCGTGCGCGCCGGTGCGCAGCTGGCGCGTCGTGGCGGCCTGCAGCGCGACCGCCAGTTCGGCGCCCCAGCGCCGCGCCAGGGCGCCGGCCGCGGCCGCGGCCGCGGCCGCGGCGGCGTCGTCCCCGGCCAGCAGCTGCGCCTGGTCGCGCGCCAAGCAGCGCAAGTGCCGCAGGGCCGCCGGGCCGTGGCGGCCGCCAGTCTCCACGGCCAACGACACCATCCGCCAGGGCGTGCCCCCGGCGGGGTACTGCTGGTGCTTGTCCGCCTCAGCGGCCCGGGCGACGGCGCCGTCCCGCGCGGCGGCGGCTCGCAGCCCCTCCTCGTCGCCCGGCACCCCGTAGCGCACCGTGACGTCGAGGCAGATCCTGAGGCAGTCCGCACGCTGGATCTCGAGGTCGAGGATCGCCTCCTCGCGCTGCGCCCTCAGGCCGGCGGCGCCGCAGTGGGCGCAAGCCGCCCCAGCAGCCGGGCGCGCCACCGCCATGCCGCCGCCGCCTCCTCCTCCTCCTCTTCCTCCTCCTCTTCCTCCTCCTCCTCCTCCTCCTCCGCCGCCGCCACCGCCGCCGCCTCCTCCTCCTCCTCCTCCTCCGCCGCCCGCCGCCGCCGCTCCGCCTCCCTCCTCCTCCTTCCCGTCCCTCCTCCCCTCCCCCTCCCCCCCCTCCCCCCCCTTCCCTCCTCCTCCTCCTCCTCCTCCTCCTCCTCCTCCCTCCTCCTCTTCCTTCCTCCTCCTCCTCCTCCTCCTCCTCCTCCTCCTCCTCCTCCTCCTCCTCCTCCTCCTCCTCATCCTTCTCTTATTATTTTCCGTATTATCTGTTTCGTATTATTATTAGTAGTAGTATTATTATTCTTCTCCTTAGTAATAGTCTTATCATTATTATTAATAGTAGTAGTAGTATGATTCGTATTCTTCTTATTCTTATCAGTATGATTCGTCTTCTTTGTACTAGTAGTATCATTAACATTCGCAGTATCATTAGTATTAGTGTTATTATTATTGTTGTTGTTAATATTAGTGTTATTATTATTATTGATATTATTAGTATTATTATTACTATTATTATTTTTATTATAATAAATAATCATAGCATTATTAGTATTATAATTATTATTAGTGTTATGAACATCAATATTAGTATTATCAGTATTATTAGTGTTGTTATTATTAGTTTTAGTATTATTAATAGTAGTAAGAGTAGTATTCGCCTTATATTATTATTATTCGTGGTATGCTAGGTCTTTTTCGTAGTAGTAGTCTGCTTATTCTTCTTAGTATGAGTATCATTACTACTAGTACTCTTTATCGTAATAATATGTTATTGATATTATTAGTAGTAGTAGTAGTAGTAGTATCCTTAATAGTGATATTCTCCTGATTAGTATTACGTTTATGATGAGTATTATTATTATTCCTCCTCCTCCTCGTCCTCCTCCTGTGACTCCTCCGCCTCCTCCTCCTCCTCCTCCTCCTCCTCCTCCTCTTCCTCCTCCTCCTCATCATCCTTCTCCTCCTCCTCCTCCCCCTCCTCCTC
>CAUYUJ010021103.1:45000-50000 GCA_963575745.1 Prorocentrum cordatum | reverse complement strand
TCATCATCATCATCACATCATCATCATCATCATCATCATCATCATCATCATCATCAATCATCATCATCATCATCATCAAAAATCATCATCAATCATCATCATCATCACATCATCATCATCATCCTCCTCCTCCTCCTCCTCCTCCCCTCATCCTCATCCTTCTCTTCCGCCTCTTCCTCCTCCTCCTCCTCATCCTTAGTACTTGTCTTGGTCGCATATTCCTCTCATCTTCTCTCCCCATCCTCCGCCTCCTCCTCGTCTTCCCTTCATCCGCCTCCTCCTCCTCCTCCTCCTCCTCTTCCTCCTCCCTCCTCCAACTCCTCCTCCTTCTCCTCCTCCTCATCATCAACATAACTTCTCCTCCTTTTCCTCCTCCTCCTCCTCCTCCCTCTCCTCCTCCTCCTCCTCCTCCTCCTCCTCCTCCTCCTCCTCCTCCTCCTCCTCATCATCATCATCATTATCATCATCATCATCAACCTCATCCTCATCCTCATCCTCATCCTCTTCCTCCTCCTTCTCCTCCTCCTCCTCCTCCCCCCCTTTTCCCACGCTCCCCCTCCCCCTCCCCCTCACCCTCACCCTCACCCCCTCCTCCTCATCATCATCATCATTATCCTCATCACAGTCTCGAGGTCTACCAGCTGGGCTATCTGTGCCGATGGCGTGGACGGTGCCGTCAGAGACCTCGCTGGCATCAACGACCGAGGCAGCGTCGTGTTTATCAGAGCGCTATGTGGTAGAAAGAGCCACCGCCTTTTTTAATCCGCCGACCCCTTGTGGGTCTCCAGGCGTGTGAGATTGTCTCCCCCCATAATCCCCCCCCCCAGGACCCCAAACCGGGATTTGGACCCCCCCCCCGGCCCGGGACAGCCCCAGACCAAACTCATCCGGGGCGGTCTGGGTTCCCTGGGCTCGCTCCTGAGCTGCACGAATCAGACTGCTTGATCAAGCCTGGAATGGCTGTGGCATTCGACGGACTCGCAATGGCAGCACAGCGTCGGCACTTGTCGAATGGTAAAACCACCACCCTTCCCCCTCCTGCTCTCCCTGGGTCGATTCCCCTTTCCCTTGCAGCCCTCGTCCAGATGCATAGCTCCTCTCCGACACAACACAAGACGTGTCGACTAGGCGGGCAAGGGGTTTCGTTCAAGGCTCAACGTATTTCCCGCAGGCGTGAAGTCCATAGCAGATGCACCGATGATCGGCGCGCCGCTGCCAAAACTGTTGCTCGCGCTCCAAGGCTGCACAACTTCGTCTGAACACCCCTCATCAAGTGCACTGGAGAAGGAGAATCGTTTTCAACATTGAGACCTCGCATGAGAACCTCGCACACACGTCGCCGTAACCGAGGACAGCCAACACCTACACGCAGTGGAGGTTGGCCCGTTTCCAAGATGCAAGTCTGGCCTGAGCGCCCTGCACATTCGGCTGAACCGCGTGCAGCAGCTTCACAGCTGGAGGGAGGCCCCAGTTCAAAACGGGACTCTTGCGTGAAGATTCCTCGGACAGGGCTGGATCCAAACGCTGTGGTTCGCTGCGGTTTCGTGTTGTTGTTCATGCTGCTATACCTGACTTCCTGTACCTCCCTGCCAAAAAAAACGAAACCAAAACACAGCCGGAATCCAGCAACACAGCGTTCAGGTCCGGCCCCGTCCTCGGATGCCATGGCTGAAGGGCAGAGGGGCACGCAACCCTTGCGGGGACGGAGGGCGGCTCCCTGTCCCCATCCCGGCTACGGCCTGACGGGTCCTCCAGGTGTGCGGCCTGAGATGCAAGCGTGACACGGTGAGGGTATGGGAGAAAGAATCGTCGCCGCCGCCCTCGTCAGATAAGGAATGCTCCAGGGTCTGAAGCCTCCTGGGCACATTCCACAACCAACGCCCCCGCCGTAAGCAGTTTCACGGATGCTGGGCAGCTACTGTTCGAACGCATGCCATCGCTTGACACTGCATCGACTTGGTTGGCCCTGCCTCTGGGCACTCTCTATAATGACTACGAGGGCGGAGGGCGATTCCTTGTCAGAACGGGGCTCCCGCCTGATTCGCCCCGTGACGACATGGAGTACTTACAAGTACTTAGCACGGGACTTGGGACGGAAGGATGTGTTACAGCATCGTTGATGTGACCTGGACTTGCTCTGGTACTCGCCCTCCTCAGTATGCTCCTCCTCTGCCGCCTCCTCATCCTCCTCCTCGAAGAGCAGTCAACAGTCGTGTTCAGGTCGGCTCTCCGCCCTCCCCCCCATCGAAAAGCTCAACGAAGTGCTGAAGAGAAGGAGAGGTATGCTCGAGCGTGTGCGGCGCTGCTGCGAACCCAGCGCCTGCCCCGAGCCTGGGAAGCAATGTCTGGGAGCTGCCTCGGCGCACCCCACGGGCCTACCGTCAGGTGAATACTGCTGGTGGTGGAAATGCTGAGCGCATGTCGACACATTAGAAGCGCGTGAGCACGCACACGCACACGCACGCGCACGCGCACGCGCGCGCACGCCCTCTGGATGGGACTCGGGCTCCGGCTCGGTCTCAAACTCGCGCTCGGGCGCGGGGTCGGGGTCGGCCTCGGGCTCGCGCTCGCGCCCGAACATTTTCGCACGCCAACGCGAACATGCGCGCACGAATGCGCGCACGAACATGCGCGCGCACGCTCTCTCGAACGCGCACGAACGCGCACGAACGCGCACGCTCGCGCGCGCGCGCACGCTCACGCACGCGCGCACGCGCACGCGCACGCGGACTGCCCCCCTTTCAGGGCGAGACGCGGCGACAGTGCTGGGCCACCCGTCCCTGGGCCCCGCACTCCCCCCACCCCGACCATAGTTTAAACCTCTGAGCCCTAAACGGTGTGTGTGGCTCCAGCGCACAATTCTTGCAGGGGAGCATGGTTCCAGCAGATCACAGCGCCCCATGTTTGCGAGGGAGGGTGGTTTCAGCAGGTTCTGCCGTCCAACAAAAGGGTGGGCTCCAGCACCCGATCACTCTGGATGGACAGTGGTCCCAGCAACCCGCGGCGTGGGCTCCCGCACCCAGTTTCGACGAGGGATACTCGCTCCAGCAGCCTTCGCCGTCGGGAGAGGGACTCCAGCACCCAATGATTCACTCACGAGGGGCAGTGGATCCGCCAGCCCACAGCGTAGGCTCACAAGAGGAGGAGGAGGAGAAGGAGGAGGAGGAGGTGGAGGAGGAGGAGGAGGAGGAGAGAGGAGGAGGAGGATAGGAGGGGAAGGGGGGAGGAGGAGGGTGGAGGGGGGGGGGGGAGGAGGGAAGGGGGAGTGGGAGGAGAAGGAGAGGAGAGGAGGAGGAGAGGAGGAGGAAGGAGGAAGAGAGGAGGAGGAGGAGGAGGAGAAGGGGGAGGAGGAGGAGGCTGTGGAGGAGGCTGTGGAGAATGGGCTGGGCCGCCTGTCCCCCGTCTGCGAGTCTCCAGGCGCAACAAGGCTTTGGCTGGATCGTCTCACGACTTCCGCCGCTCTGAAGGACGCTAAAGGTACGAGAGCTGTGACGACCTCACGACCGCGCACAGTGAAGTGCCGAGAAGAACTTTCAGAGCGCATCATCAACCCTCTCGACTATGTCACGCAGGACATGGCCTCTTTCGGGAAGATTCTCTTCAACGTGGTCAGTGCGCAGGAGAAGGGGCTGAAGGAGGCCTCGAAGAAGATCGCCATGGCCATGGGGCAATTCAACTCGCGGAGTGCGCTTCAAAAGGGGCCCTTCGAGATGCCGACGCAGAGGCTCTTGCGTGACACGCCTACTGCGACGGGTGGCGCGACCAGCTCCTCGTCGTCTTCGGCGAGGCCAAGGACAGGAGAGGATGAGGAGCCCTGGGACCCACAGCAGGAGCTCGTAGCGGAGCTGGCAGCGATGGCGACCCATGCCATTCGCAAGGCTTCAGGAACAGCGACGCAGAGCGACGCGAGCGGTGAGAGGGAGCTCGATGCCAACTAGTTGGACAGTGGAGTTGATTGCCGCGAAGGGTTGCTCATCAAAAAAACAGCAAGCATAACAATAGGCTGGTGTTGTCGCTCGTTCCGGTGGGAGATGCCTCGGGACGTCCGCTATGTGACTGGAGGGAAGGTGCTGAAATTCAAGTGGCCATGGATGTGAGGTGTGACGCAGCTGGGGCGACAGGTGTGCAGACCTGCTGTCGGCACGTCGTAAAGCTTCAAGGGCCTCGAGAGGTGCCCCCCGAGCCCTCTGTCCCTCGGGCCTCCCAGAGCCCGGGGGGGGCCCCACCGCTCCCCATACAGCTCGACACCAGCCCATTGCCACGCCCGACTCCTGCTCCGATTGCCCCCCCCCCCAAACCACCACCTCACGTATGAGTTTGGCTCGCGACGCCAGCGTCCTTCGTGTCAGATCTGGGATCGAACCCAAGCGACACGAGAACCTGAACTCGCCCAGCAACGATGAGGCTGTTCTTGTGTACCGTGGAGGTGCAGACGGGGGCACAGCGGACGAAGTGGGGTCCCCAGAGTAATTCCTTCAGCAAGCGGAGGACAACATCAAGGAGACGGGCAGCGCACTTGGAAAAGGTTGCTAGCATGGTGGACAACGGACTTGTGTACCTCAAGGAGCAGAAGTACAAATTGTCGATGAGCCTCGTCCGCACCCAGCTCATGGAGTGCAGAATCAAACGAGCAGGACTTCGCTAAAGCACAAGACTTTCAATACCTCGGAGATTTGATGGCGACTATTGGCGAGGCCGAGATGGGGCTTCTTCGGCTGGAAGGGGTCTTGACAAATCGCCCCATCTGGGTGGAGTCTCTGCCACCATCGCAAAAGAACTACGAGAACGCACAGGCCGACGAGCATTTCTCGAGCCCCTGCAAGGACGAGAAGCAATGCAAGATGATGTCGCTCGACCTCGGCAGCTCAGAGTCAGACCTCCAAGGGTTGAAGCGCCCTACTTTGCAACCGCCACTCCAATGGTGGGATGCCAACGACGAGCACACCTGGATTCCATCTGGGTGGATTCCACAGGACTCCAGAAAGTGGATGGACTATAGC